>JAAGEH010000227.1:351013-435897 GCA_011751065.1 Lasiurus cinereus
GTGACGTCACGCGCCGCGCTCGCCCCGCCCCCTGGGGACCGGCGACGCTGACCTCGGCCTCGCGGCGCTGACCGCAGGACGCCCTCTTCAGCCCCAGGCAGCCGGGAGGCCTCCGCACCCCGGCGCACTTCGGGATCCCGGGCCCTGGGGACCCAGTCTCCCCTTCGCTGCCTCCTGCCTCCCGGGGAGCCCCTGAGACACCCCCCCTGCACCAGCCGCTCCACTGACCTCTTAGCCGGTTCCCCCACCCCCGCCCCAGCCGCTCCACTGACCTCTTAGCCTGTTCCCCAAACCGGGAAGGGAAGTGGGACCGGTGATTGCTGGAGGTGGAAGTCAGTCTTTTTTTATTTTTTAAGAATTAACATGTTTTTTTGATTTCAGAGGAAGGAGAGGGTGATAGAATATCAATAAGAGACAATCACCAATTGGCTGCCTCCTGCACGCCCCCTACTGGGATCCAGTCGTGCCCTGCCGGGAACTGACCTGTGGCCTCCGGGTCCATAGGTTGATGCTCAGCTACTGAGCCACACCAGCCACGCTTAAAATCAGTCCTACCTCCTCTAGGGCTTAACCAAGGGCAGGCCTCAAAGTCCTCAAAGGTAAAACTCTGTCCGAATTTTTGTCAGGATCAAGTTCACTAATGCTTCCTTTTGTGCGATAATGATGGAGCACCCGGCACTGCGGGGAACCCACAGTGCACTGCACAGGGGTGCCTGGCCTGATCACATGAACCCCTTAGGGCTGTATCTTCTCCGAGGAAGGGTCTTCTCCGCTAATGTGCCACACAGCCAGTGAGGGGTGGTCCCTGCCCTGTTTTTGAGGCCCTAAGCTAGCTTACTAATGAGTGAGAGCATTAAGTTGAGCACCTACTGTGTGCCAGGCACTATTCTAAATGCCTCCGCTTCAGCGAATGTCAGTAAAGCTCTGGGCAGATAAGGGAAACACCAGGAAGCAGTGCCTGGTATGTCACTGTTGACCCAGCATGAGGTGTGTGCAAAACACACATACCCCACCCCCAGGCTTGTGGCCAGGCCACAGAGGAAGCTAGCAATGCTGAAGGCGGCCGGGGGGAGCTGTTTGCAGCTCATCGAGAGCTCTGTCCTATGGCGATTGTCTGGCTCCTGAAATGCCAACTCCTCTGTACCTTGGACAGAAGCCACCCATGTTGCACCTTCTGGATGTCTGGGCCTCCTCTGAAGTTTGCCCTTCCCTCCTCCCTTCCCCCCCTCCAGAAACCACAGGGCACAAGCTGGGCTGGGAAACCCTTTTATTTGGCCGCATGCAGCAGGGAGAGGCTGAGAGCGAGCACTGCTGGAGGAGGCAGAGGCAGGGGCAGGAGGGAGGGGCCTGTGAGTGGCAGTTCCAGGGGTGGGGTGGAGGGTTGGATTGCTCTCCAAGCCACAGGGAGCCTGGCGCAGGCATGGAGGTGGACAGGCGGTCCTTGAGGACCCCCACCCCCACACTCGCCCTATGCTCACCCATCCTAGCTCTCAGGATCAGAGCCCAATCCTGTACCCACCTGCCCTGGGTTCCCACGCACCGGATTCCAGAGTTCTTCCAGAAAGCCCCGCCCATTCTGGCTTTGGGGGCTTCACTGATGGTAAGGACAGTCCAGATGTGGCGTCGACTCCACCCCACCCTGGGCCTGCCCGTCTCAGACCAGGCCTGAGCCTCTGAGCCTCTGAGCCACAGCCACCCCTCTGAGCGGGCAGGCCTAGCGAGAGTGTAGGAGCAGCAGAGAATGGGGCGGAGGACAGGCCGGCAGAGCCCTCCTTCCACTCCCAGATCTGTCTGAGCGACACAGTCAACGCCCAGCATCTGGACTACCCGGGGCAGCCGCAAGCTTGCCAGACGTCCCCCACAATGCCTCTGCTCTGAGGGCCCCCCAAAAAGAGAGGGGGAAAGGCCCAGGAGGGGAAGGTAAAAACACAGATCTAGGTTGCCACCTGAGCTTGGACACCCACCCTCAGAGGAGTCTGCGGAGGAACCTGGGGGGACATCCTGTACCTCGCTAAAGGGCCCTGTCTCTTAAAGGTATACACAGCCCTCGTCATCATTCAGATTGCACCCTCAGGCAGAGAGAGCTGGCTGTCTGCAGCATGGGGGGCTCTACAAAGAGGCGACTGGGGGGCAAGGGTGGACGAGGAGATCTGGGGAAGCCTGGCCCACCTCCCCTTCCCAAGCCCAGCCTCTCTCGGACAACAGTTTACCAGTCAGGGTTCTACGGATGGGGTGTCAGGGCAGCGGGGGGGCCCAATGGTGATGCTGCTGTTGGTGACCCTCGGGCCGTACCAGCCGGCCCAGTAGTGAGTGTCCACGCCCCCGTGCTGAAACCAGATGTAGCGGACGCCGGGTGGGTAGTTGGAGAACGTGTGTGAGACCTGGGAAGGGGACAGGTAGGGGGAGGGAGAGAGGACCGGGGCGCCGCCTGCGGGGCGGGGGGGGGGTAAGGAAGGGGCTGCTCTCTTAGTGCTTGACCAGTTCCAATTCTGTGATGCTGGCCAGACCACCTGCCCTCCTCTCTGCCTCAGTCTCCTCATCTGTAAAACGGAGTCGGTTCCTGGAGGGGCCACTCCACAGGATTATCTAAGTGTGGCGCAGAGAGCGACCAACAGAAATACCGCAGGCTGACGAAGCATGTGCGGTACCGTCATCACTGGGCACATTTAGCTATTTAAGTAAAATGAGATGAAATAAAAAATTCATTCCTCGGTCACATTAGGAACTGGCTCTTATTAAGTATTCGAGAGTCACATGTGGCTTTTGGCTTCCATTCAGACGGTGCAGACAAACCATTTCTGCCACTGCAGAGAGTTCTACTGGAGAATACTGGTCTAAGTCAGGGCAAACTACGGCCTAGAGGCCGCCTGCCTGCTTTTGTAAATAAAGTTTTATTGGCACACAGCCATGTTCACTTGCTTAAGCTGCTTTCACAACACAATGGCAGAGTTGAAGACTTGAGTCATTGTGACAGAGACAGCACAGCTTGCAAAGCCCGAAATGTTCCTATCTAGTCTTCTAAGAAAACGTTTGCTGCCAAAACCGGTTTGGCTCAGTGGATAGAGCGTCGACCTGCGGACTGAAGGGTCCCAGGTTCGATTCCAGTCAGGGGTATGTATCCTATTTGCGGGCACATTTCCAGTAGGGGGTGTGCAGGAGGGGGCTGATCTATGTTTCTCTCTCATCGATGTTTCTGGCTTTCTATCCCTCTCCCATCCTCTCTGTAAAAAATCAATTAAAAAAAATATATAAAAAGTTTGCTGGCCGCTGGTCTAGATAATAGTAACAACCAATATTAGTAATTAATAATAGTGAACCTCGCTGAGGGTGGGGGTGGCTTGATCAGCATCACTTCAGTGAAGTCAGAGCAGCCGAAGCCCAGGTGAGAAGCAGCAGAGCAGGGATTTGAACCCCGACCTGTCTGGCTGTAGTCTCAATCTTGGGCGATGTGCCCACTGCTGCGCCTTTCCCGTCCCACACACCTCTCTCCACTTGGCATCGCTCTTCTGCTGGATTGTTACTGGGTCTGGCTGGAAGGTGCCCAGAGGCGCATGCGCTGATGACAGGAGCTGAACGCACAGCTGGTACTTGGACCCGCAGTCTGGCCTTGCTGCGAACCTGCAGGCAGCGAGATGGCCCATCAGGGCCTTGGAGGGGAGGGCAGGGGGCGCACTTGAGTGGCAGGCCCACCCCCAGGCCCTCGCCCCAGGCACTCACCAGTCCTTGACCTTGATGTCCGGCCGGGTAGTGTCCATCAGCTCCTCCCAATACCCTTCGGCCTTGAGGTCCACCACCTGGGACTTGAGGCAGGTGCTGGGGGCAGGCGGAGGGTGGGCTGGGCTGAGGCTCACCACTAGGGCACTGGGAGGCGAGGCTGCTTTCCCAGAGAGGAGAGACCCCGGGGCCGGGGGAGGGGGCAGTGACTTTGGCTTCCCCTTCACCCCGAGACCCCCTGACCTTGGATCTTACTAATAAGAAGTCACGAAGTATTTCTTGACCTGGTCATTGGGGAACTCCTTCCTCTGGTCTCGAGAGAGGTCCTCCACCTTCCACTCATCGCCTCCGTTCACATCCAGGCTCCAGAACTCAAACCCCTCTGGCAGGAGAGCACAGGTCACCTCAAAGGGAAGCCCCTCGGGGTCCGCTTCTCCCAAAGCCCCTCCTCCCTGTTCTCCCCGCATCTCCACAGTTGCCCTCAAGCTTGTGCGGTGGAGCTGCAGGTCCGGGGGGCCTGGTGGAATCGGGTGCTTCCTGCGTGTAGGCACCACGGGAAGTGATTTCCACTGGGAATCCCGAGACACATGAGGATGTGAAGGACCGGATTCCTTCTGCAGCTGGCCAGAGCTGGGGCGAGCCCATACTGGCTGTGTGACATTAAGCAAGTTGCTTTCCCTCTCTGAGCCTTGGTTTTGTCCTCTGGGGTCAAAGAATAGGGACTGGCAGGCTTTCTGTAAAGGGCCAACATATTTTAGGTTTTATGGGCTATATATTGTCTTATCACATAGTATTTTTTTTTTCTTTTTTAAAATAACCCTTTAAAATGGTAAAAGAGCCGAAACCGGTTTGGCTCAGTGGATAGAGCGTTGGCCTGCAGACTGAAGGGTCCCAGGTTCGATTCCGGTCAAGGGCACGTACATTGGTTGTGGGCACTTCCCCAGTGGGGGGCGTGTAGGAGGTGGCTGATCGATGTCTCTCTCTCATCGATGTTTCTAACTTTCTATCTCTCTCCCTTCCTCGCTGTGAAAAATCAATAAAATATATATTTTTAAAAAATGGTAAAAGATATTCTTAGCTCCTGGACCACAGTGTGTCAGCTGCTGGTGAAGAACACGGCTGTTGGGGAGTCACGCGAGGCAGGCATCTGAAAGTCCTAGAGCGCGTGGAGCTGTTTTATCATCATTTTGCCCAAGAATTTGGCCACATAATGGGGAATGAGGTTCCCATCCCATCTTATCCCCGTGTCTAGCTGAGGAGTTAACATGGCGAGGGGACAAGGAAGCGTTGGAGGACTGTAGAAGTGGCTAAAATGTGCTGGAAAGAATGTCCCCTTTGACCTATTGGGACAGTTCTAGTAGGCCTAGCCCCCCAAAACATGCTGACTCCCTGGTCTTGTGCCTGAGGCATAATTAGTCCTCACTCATCAACATCCCTTCTCCTAGGAAAGGTCCCTGGGGATAGCAACTTAAGGGTGGAAGAAGAAATGCCACTCTTGGCCTCAGTTTGCTCATCTGAGAAATGGGTACACTGCCGGTACCTTTAGGGTTACTGTGAGAGGATGACAGTTGTGAGGCCAAAGTACCTAGCTTATAGTAAGTGCTTAGTCAATGTTAGCTGGTATCCTGACAGTGTGTGTGTGTGTTGGGGGCGAGCCAGACCCACTCTGCACCCCACCTTCGGCACACGGGTTGTGCAGGAGGTTCCTGTGGAGGCTTCGGAGGAAGTAGAAGATCTTCCAGTCGGCCACGGGCTGGTCCCAGTCCCCGGTGATGAAGCCCTCCCGCAGGCATTTGCGCTTCCAGAGGGTCGCCAGGTCTATGAGGTCGCGCCAGAGGCTGCAGACCAAGCGGCACCGCAGCAGCAGCTGGCGGGCGGGCACGTGGGTGAACAGCTCCAGCAGGATGTTCTCCGGCAGCTCGTTGATGTTCCCCACTGCCATGGCTCCCGGCTCCCGGCGCCCGCACGCTCCTGCGGTTATTGAAAAGCCAGCTACAGACCAAGCCCTCTCTCTGGGCTTGGAATTTGCAGCACCCCGTGGTGGTGGGGGGTCCCCGGCCCCGGGTTTACAGTCTCAGGAAAGTCCCTGGGCCTCTCTGGGCCTCAGCGTCCTCCTCTGTCGCAAGGGACCGGGAACAGCACCTGCCACCTTCTGGCAAGTTCAAGGAGCTCGTGACCCAGCAAGAAGCTCAGTACAAGGTGAGTTGGGTTTTTGTTTTTTGCTTTTAACTGGCACCCCACAACAGCCTCTAGGCTGGGGAGGCCTGCAGGGAGGCGGCTGCATCTGTCAAAGTCACAAAGGCAGGAGCAGAGGGAAGGAGGCCGAGCTTTCTCTGGTTCCAGAGTCAGCCTTCTGCAAGCGGCCAGTTTTTAGTGGGAATAACAGCACGCGGCCCCACTAGCACTCCAGCCTGTGCGGTGCCGTCCCCACTCTCTCTCCTGTCCTCCAAGGGGGCAGGGGTGACGACTGTCTCCCACGGAGGTCCAAAGGGCTCACGCGACTTTCTCAAGGCCGAAGTGGAAAGGACTGGCCCCAGTTGGGCCTGGAGAAAGAGGGGGGGGCGGGGAGCAATGCAAAAGCCTCTCCTGCACCCCCACTCCCGTCCCATGCCCCTGGCGGGGCTCCAGCTCCAGGGCCCCCCCGAGCGTGTCTTCACCCTTGCCTTCCTCCCGGTGACTTTCAAATGTCCCCCAAAGTCGGGGCTCGGACCCCCAGCTCCCGTTTCCGCTGGCACCGCCGCAGGAGGCCGCGCCACGCACTTCCCGCGGGCGGCCTGGGACTCGTCCGCGCCGCGGCCTCCTGGGCGCGCAGCTGCGGGGCCGGGAGCCGCCGAGCACCCCCCCACCCCCCCGCCGCCAGGTCCCCGGCCGCCTGCGCCCCCGCGCCCCCTCCCGCGGGTCACCTGCTCTCGGCCGACGCCGCGCTGTCCCGCTCGGAGGTGAGGCGGCCGCGGCCGGCGTTCCCGGGGATGCGGCCCCGCCCCCCCCCCCCTGGCCCCCCCCCCCCGCCCCCCGGGCCCCCCCCCCCGCCCGCCTGGCCCCGCCCCGCCCGCCTGGTCCCGCCCCCAGCCCGCCTGGTCCCGCCCCCGCCCGCCTGGTCCCGCCCCCAGCCCGCCTGGCCCCGCCCCCGCCCGCCTGGCCCCGCCCCCGCCTTCACAGCGGAGCCGCGCCGCGCCGTGGTGCGTGGGGCCCGGGACGCGCCCCCCATCGGGAAATAGGAAAATTACCCCGGTTGGGGGTGCGGGGTGGAGCCTCTGCCCCGCCCCTTTGCCTGGGCTGCCCGCCCCGCACCCCCCGCACGACCCAGACTCCCTGCCCTCTGCGTCCTCCTCCTCCTCCTCCTCCTCCTCCCAGCAGCCACCCCCAGAGGGAGCGGGGAGAAGCCTCCGATCGGACCCCCTCTCCCCATCAAACACACACACACACACGCACACACACACACACACCGGGCTCCTGACCTTCCCCGGCCTCCGGGGTCCGCCGAGGGACCTGCAGCCTCAGGCCCCCGCCGACCGCTGGGGATTGCGGGGCGACCGGGCGCGGGGCCAAAGGCGGGGCGGGGCGGGGCGGGGGCCTTTAAGAGGCGCGGCGGGCCGGGGCCAAGCCAGACGCGGGCGGCTCCCAGCCTCGCCAACGCCGCGGGACTCGGCAGCCAGCTCCCGGATCGCCCTCGGCAGCGATGGACGGAGACGGGGACCCAGGTAGCCCGGGCCCACTCGCCCAGTCTGGGGCGGGGGAGACCGGGGCGGGCGAGCGCCCGAGAGATGTGGGGCCCGAGAGATGTGGGGAGGCGATCCGCCAAAACCCGGCGCCGCAAACTTTTCCCGGAGCGAAGTCCTTGAGACCGTGTCCAGAGCACGGTCCTCTGCCCCGTGTCTGGGTTTGGCTGGAGGCCTCCAGCGGTGACAGGCAGGAAGGGAGGACTCGCGGTCCCTTGATCCCGGAGACAGCACAGGCGCAGCCCCACGTTCCCACCTCCAGCTCCCCAGGGGTCTATAGGGCTGGGGCTGGGGACACATCTGGGATGCAGAAGCCTGCGAGCCCTCTTCTTCCATCAACTTCTTCCCTTCGCCAGCCCTGGCCCGGTGAGCTGCCTCCTGCATCCCCATCCCCAGGGGCTTCTTGGGGGTTACCAGCCTCTCCCCACCCCATCCCAGCCTTCCTCCTGGGTTCCCTGGTCTGGAGGGGCCACCCTTCATCTATCTGGGTGGCCAGATGCCCAGTGGGGACCAGGCCAGCAGGGAGGGAGGTTGGAGCATCAGCTCTTGCCAATGCTCAAGGCCCTCTGCCCAGTCATCTTCTCTGGCACCAGAGACCCCCTTCCCCCTGCTCTGAGCTGGCTGGGCCTGGAGGAGGGGGGCCAACTGAGTCAGGGTGGGAGCGAGCAGACTCCCCCAGCCCTTCCTCCGCAGGCCCATCTGGGAGTGGGCACTGCTTGGGGGAGACCCCAGGAAATAGACTGATGCCTGCTCAGGTAGCCCAGCCCCCGCCTCCCAGCCGCGAAAATCCCAGCACCTTCAGTTCCCACTCCCCATCCTCTGGCCCCCTCGCCACACCCTTTAAAAAGGGACCCAGAAGGGGCTCCTGCTGTTTCTCGGGGGCCCAGCTATTCCCTGGACTCCCGGGCCCAATCCAGGTGCATGAATCAGCCTCGGAGGCAGTTTCCAGGGGCCAGATAACTTTCCGACGGCAACAATGTGGGGAGTTGTGTGTGCCCTAGCGGGGGATGGGGGGCCGTAATCAGATCTGGGGCCTCAAGTGCCAGGCCTGGGGCCAGGAGAGGGGAACTGGGCGAGGTGCACCTTTCCGGGGAGCATCAGGTGTCCACCAGGGCCAAGGCAGGGGTGGAGAGGTGAGGACACTGGGCCCCGCTCCCCCGAGGGCTGCGGGCAGCAGGACGGGCAGGTGACACGGCTTCAGGGCCTGGCTTTTTCCTCTCTGACTGACCACTCTTCTGCGGTGTGATGGGCAAAGCCAGGAAGCGTCTCTGGGCCTTAGTTTTCCTTTTTGCCAAAAGGAAGGCGATAAAGCCCCGTATCATAAAGATGTGGCAAAAAAAAAAAAAAAAGCTAATGATGAAGGGAGTAATAAGATTCACTAAGATTCACTAAATAAGATCTACTGAGGACTCACTGCACGCTCTGAGCTCTGAGGAGGTAGACCCTAATTCCGTTATCAAGGGTCTGACTGTGGGGAGGGGGTAATTCTGTAGGTGAGGAGGGAGAAGACTGGCAGGCTGGGCAACACGCAGTCTTGGGTCCAGGCCCCGCCTGTTCCCAGTGCATGGCGGATTTTGAGTACCACCTTGGTTTTCCAGGGTTCAGCCCTTAGCAATCCCCCATCCTAAGTCGGAAAGCTGCCCCCCCCCATCACCCAGCGTGGCCTCATTTCCTCCCACTGTCTCTCCCTCCTCCAGAGACGCTGGGCACTTGGTATCTGCTTACTCAAGGCTGCAATGGCCTTGCTGGGGCCGGCTGGGACCCAGGAGACAGGCCAGCCTGAAGCCCCTGATATCTGTCCACCTAGAAGGCCCTGGCCCCTCCTTAAGGGGCTTGAACATCAACCCTGTCTGAATGGCCTGGCACCCCCATTTTATAGACGAGAAAACGGAGGGCCAGAAGTGAGAAAAACCTTCCTGTCCCAAACACTTATTACATCTTCCTGTTTGCCTCTCTCTCTCTCTCTCTCTCTCTCTCTCTATCTATCTCTTTTAATGAGCTCCACTGCCCCCATTCCCAAGTCAAAGAATCCTGTCCCCCTCCCCTCCGGCCTCAGATTCCAATGTTCCCCCCAATACTAGCAGGGTGACCTTGGGAAGTTACTTCACATCTCTGAGCCTGAGCAATTTCATCTACAGAATCAAAATCATAATAATGCTTCCTAATTCAATGAATTATTATTATTTTTTAAAATATATTTTATTGATTTTTTACAGAGAGGAAGGGAGAAGGACAGAGAGTTAGAAACATCAATGAGAGAGACATCGATCAGCTGCCTCCCGCACGCCCCACACTGGAGGTGTGCCCGCAACCAAGATACATGCCCCTGGCCGGAATCAAACCCGGGACCCTTGAGTCCACAGGCCAACGCTCTATCCACTGAGCCAAACCGGCTTCGGCTGAATTATTTTTTCGATGTATGATGGTTCTGGGGCCAGGTGCCTGGGTTCAAATCCAGGTTCCAACCACAGAGTGCTCCCCAGCTGTTTCACCTCTCTGTGCCCGGGTTTTCTCATCAGTGAGGCAGGGACAACCATAGGAGAAAACCGCAGAGATGCTTGGGGCTGTAAAGAGAAAATGGTCCAGGCCGGTTTGGCTCCGTGGATAGAGCGTTGGCCTGTGGGCTAAAGGGTCCCAGGTTCGATTCCGACCAAAGGCGCATGCCTGGGTTGCAGGCTGGATCCCCAGGAAGGGGCGTGCAGAAGGCAGCCGATCAACGATTGTCTCTCATCATTGATGTTTCTAACTCTCCCTCTCTGAAATCAATAAACGATATATTTAAAAAGAGCAAATGAGCTTAAAATGCTCTAAAAGAGCCTGTCCTTGCTAAGCTCCCAGTAAACATCAGCAGCTGACAGTGTGCCAGATGCCAGGTGCCGGGGATGAAGCAGTGAGTCTCCCAGACCTGGTTCCTGCCCTCATGTCCTCAGTTTAATCCTAAGAAAGGTGTTTTATAAACCATCACACACTAGGACGAAACCTGGGAAGGACTGGCACTCCGGGGCAGGCAGGGGGAGAGGATATCACAAGGAGTAAATCCAAGAGGGCTTCCATGAGGAGGTGACAGGAGCAGGGATCTCAGGGTGTGGTTGGAAGGATTAAAGAAGTTCATACATGAAAATGAATTGTGAGGCAATCAGTATCAGTTGCTGTTCTCTGCTCAGGTATGGGATGCACTGGCTCTGCAGGGGAAACTGAGGCCGGCCTGTGGGTTGGGTCCCCCGGGGGCTCCTCCACTGGGCACCAGTTTCTGGTCTCAGCATCTCTGGCCCCCCCAGCTGCGGATTATCCGAGGGGGGGTGGGTGCCCTCTGGGACTTGTAAGGCGACAAGTCTAGGGGTGGGGGGAGCCGCCACCCCCTCACCCCTTCTTCATCCCCGCAGAGAGCGTGGGCCAGCCGGAGGAGGCGAGCTCGGATGAGCAGCAGGAAGAGGGCAGCGTGTGCGCCCCGGAGGCGAGCGGCGGGGAGGAGGACGAGACCGCGTCCCTGGACGAGCTGCCGGAGCCGCTGCTGCTGCGCGTGCTGGCCGAGCTGCCGGCCGCCGAGCTGGTGCAGGCCTGCCGCCTGGTGTGCCTGCGCTGGAAGGAGCTGGTGGACGGCGCCCCGCTGTGGCTGCTCAAGTGCCAGCAGGAGGGGCTGGTGCCCGAGGGCGGCTCGGAGGACGAGCGGGACCACTGGCAGCAGTTCTACTTCCTGAGCAAGCGGCGGCGCAACCTGCTGCGCAACCCGTGCGGGGAAGGTGAGGGCCAGGCCCGGGACCCCGCGGCTGGAGATGGGTCGTGGGGGGCTCAGTCTGCCCCTCCGGATACCGGCCCCCCCCCCAGCCCGCCCGCTGGGGGGGGGGGGGGTTAGGTGAGACAAAGCGCTCGGCACCATGCCCAGGAGGGAGCCCCTTAAACCCTGCGTTATGCATCCTCTCCCCGTGCGCCTGCGCCGGGGTCGCTGTCCCAGGCTCTTCCACGACCCTCCCAGCGGGGGGAGAGAATCGGGGACCATCAGGAAGTGCCTGCCACTCCCCGCCCCCCTCGGTACCCACCGGCCCAGCCCCTGATGCGGGGTGACGAGGGAGGGGCTGCCCTGTTCCCGCAGAGGACTTGGAGGGCTGGTGCGACGTGGAGCATGGCGGCGACGGCTGGCGGGTGGAGGAGCTGCCCGGCGACTGCGGGGCGGACTTCGTCCACGACGAGAGCGTCAAGAAGTTCTTCGCCTCCTCCTTTGAGTAAGGAGGAGGGGGGAGGGGGAGGGGGAGGAGGGGGGTAGAGGGGAAGGGGGAGAAGTGGGGTGGAAGGGAAGGGGGAGAAGGGGTCTCCACGCCCCCCAACTCGCCTTCCCCAGGTGGTGTCGCAAAGCGCAGGTCATTGACCTGCAGGCGGAGGGCTACTGGGAGGAGCTGCTGGACACCACTCAGCCGGCCATTGTGGTCAAGGACTGGTGAGCCCCCCCCCGGGGGGATTTGGGGGTCTGCGGGGGGCGAGGGAGAGGAGGGGACTGAAATCATACTGCGCTGCTTCAGGGCCACCGCCTCCAGCTCTATGGGTTGTGGCCACGTCGTGGGCCGGGGCTCCAGGAGAGGGTGAAGTCCACCTAGTAGCCGCCTGAGTTTAAATGTTGGCAAATTAAAAAAAATTTTTAATATATTTTATTGATTTTTTTACAGCGAGGAAGGGAGAGAGATAGAAAGTCAGAAACATCAATAAGAGAGAGACATCGCTCAGCTGCCTCCTGCACGCCCCACACTGGGGATGTGCCCGCAAGCAAGGTACATGCCCCCGACCGGAATCGAACCCGGGACCTTTTAGTCCCCGCAAGCCGACGCTCTATCCACCGAGCCAAACCGGTCTCGGCAAAAAAAAAATTTTTTTTTTTTTAATCTGTCTACAGTCCAAACAAAACATGCCTGGGGCGGCTGGCTCTGGGCCCAAGGCTGAGCCTGGCCCACCTGGGTTTCAGTCCTCAGGGTTTGGACCTGGGAAAAGTGCCTTTCTCTCCCCGGCCTCAGTTTCCTCATCTGTAAAACGGGGGCATGCGGGAGAGGGTCTGCGGGGGGCGGGGTGACCCTCGCTCGCCCCCTCCCTCCGCCGGCAGGTACTCGGGGCGCAGCGACGCCGGCTGCCTGTACGAGCTCACGGTGAAGCTGCTGTCCGAGCACGAGGACGTGCTGGCCGAGTTCAGCAGCGGGCAGGTGGCCGTGCCGCAGGACAGCGACGACGGAGGCTGGACCGAGGTGGGCGGGGCGGGGCGAGCGGCAGGGCCCACCTCGGTGGGGCTGGAGGCGAGCTGGTGCGCCCGGTGTCTGACCCTCCCTCTCCCTGCACCCCCCGACCCCCCAGATCTCCCACACGTTCACCGACTACGGGCCCGGCGTTCGCTTCGTCCGGTTCGAGCACGCGGGACAGGACTCCGTCTACTGGAAGGGCTGGTTCGGGGCCCGGGTGACCAACAGCAGCGTGTGGGTGGAGCCCCCTGAGTGACCCCGCCGCCCGCTGCCCTGCAGGGGCCGAGGCCCGGGGCAGACAGGCCGTAGCGGTAGCACCCCCTCGCCTTTTTCCCTCCCTCCCCGCGCACCCCTCTCCGCCCCTGGCTCCAAGCCCAGCCCCCACCCAGTAGAGAAGGGTTTGCTTGGTTTGTATTTGCACCTGGAAAGGAGGGTGGGTGAAGGCTTGGGCCGGGGCCGCTGCTGACTCCCCCACCTCTAGCTCAGTGCCTGCCGTCAAAGTGGACTTGCAGTAATAAACCTGACTCGTTCGAGGAAGAAGTGAGCAGATGGGTGAATCAGCACCCCTTCCTCCGCACCCTTTCCCCGTCCCCCGCGGGCGCCTGGCTCAGCCTGGAAAAATACTTGGTGGGGCTCCAGCTGCTTTGGTTTCCAGGGCCCAGTGGGCCGGGGCCCAGCCAGCCAGGCCTGGGCCGGCGGACAAAGGCTGCGATTGTGAGGCCGGGGAGTGGGGAGCTGGGCCTGGCGCCTGCCTGACACCCAAGCTGCCCAGAGGCCGGAACGTGGGGGGGGGGGGGGAGGGAGGCCTCTGGGTGGGGGGGTCACCCTCCAGGCCTTTCTTCATCCCCGTCCCCTTCCCTTCTGAAGGCAGGTTGGTGGGTGATGGCAATACCTCATACAGGGATGCCCGTGGCCTGGGCTGGGGGCTGGGGGGGTGAGGGTGGGAACCCCAGGAGCTCACGTCCAGGAGCCCAGGACCCGGGGGTCTGCGGGGGGCGGGTTACCTTCTGTAGAAGCCCTGCTCACCGGGGCTGTCCTCCGTGCCTTGCTATGGAATCAGACAGGAGATGTTAGCATCGGGGTCTCACGGGACACTTTCTTTTTTTTTTTTTTAATAATTTTTTAAAATATACAGTATATATTTTATTGATTTTTTTTACAGAGAGGAAGGGAGAGGGATAAAAAGTTAGAAACATGGATGAGAGAGAGACATTGATCAGCTGCCTCCTGCAAGCCCCCACTGGGGATGTGCTCGCCATCAAGGTACATGCCCTTGACCGGAATCGAACCTGGGACCCTGCAGTCCGCAGGCTGACGCTCTATCCACTGAGCCAAACCAGTCTTGGCAGACGGGAGGGACACTTTCGAAGCCTGGCGCAGGGGCTGGCCCTGGCACTGGTTGGAGGGCAGGGTGTGGCGCCCGGTTCTGTGCCCACAGAGGCCAGACTCTGGCCTCACCCGCAGTTCTCACACCGGCCCAGGACTCTTAGCTGCGGGTCCTGCGCCATGGAGGGTCTGGGAACATGGGCTCTCTCCACCGTGGGTACCAGTGAAACCCCTGTGGGCCCCCCCCCCTTTCCTGTGATTCGGAGCCTGATGCTACCTGCTGGTCAGGGGGGGATGACAGGTGTAAGCTGGGCTCATTCCTGCACCCACGATTCCTGAAGTCCCCATCACGGGACAGGCCTTGGTCGGCCGGAAGTGACAGGGGCGAACCAGACACTCCTGTTCCAGAAAGAGGTGTCGTCCCGGCTACACGGAGGAGGGGTACCCGGGAAGGCAGTCTCCAGTCTCAGGGCAGAGGCCTAGCCCCGCTCCCAGTGCTTTCTGGGAGATTTCACAGTCTGGGGGGGGGGTGGAGGCACCATCTGCACCCACCTGAGTGGCCAGTAGCTGGGGGAAGCAGTGCCGTGCCTGGGGGCCCAGTTTGAGGAGGATTCACGGAGGAAGAGGGTCAGCCCCTGAGCTCCCCGGTTGAAGTAGAAGGGTAACCTGGGAAGCTTTGGGGTGAGGGACTAGGATGGGCAAGGGGGGAGCCAGGTGAGGATGAGTTGGGAGGGGACTTCTTGGGACTGTGGGCGGAGTCTGAGCGATCAGGGGGCCTGAGAGGCCGGGATCTGGGGGTGGGGGTGTGGAAGGTGCTGCAGGTGGGGGCGCTCCCCTCATGGGGATTCAGGAGAGAGGCCTAGGAGGTGTCTGGGGTTCTGGGAGTTGCAGTGTATGAGGCCAGCAGTCAAGGCCAAGGGCGCTGGTGAGGGCCAGAAGCAATTGTTAAAGGAGGGCCCAGGGAACCTGGTGTCCGGGGCCTTGATGGGGGAGAAGAGCAGCCAGGGAAGGGGGTGGGGTGAGTAAGAGGATGCAAGTCCAGCAAGGCCCCCTCCAGCCAACTGCCTGCTCTCGGAGGAAAGATCCAGAAATCCAGAGACCAGATTCTCTCCCCGGAGCCTGCAGAGGAGAGCTGAGGGGCTCAGATAATGGGGTGGCCCAGACCCACTGTCCCCGAGCGGCTGTCACTGGAGGGCCCGTTGGGTAGACTGGTGGTGTTCAACTTGGGGAGACAAGGCAGCTGCTCCTGAGTTGTCAGGGCTGACGCTGGGCTGGGGGGAAGCTGCAACGCTCACTGTGCCCAGGAAGCGTCCTATCACACAGCCCTGTACCCTAGTGGGAGGCGGGGAAGTGGGTGAGGGCATTGTTACCCCCCCTCTTCACATGACAAGACTGGGGTGAGAGACTTTCCTGGCCGATGACACCCAGAGTAATTAGAGAATGCACTAATCCAGGTGCATCTTGCTCCAAAGGGCTTGCTCTGAACCCCTCAGCCTCATCGTCCCTACTCGAGGGGTCAGAGCGGACCCTCAGGACCGCACAGTGATAGGACTGCGTATATCTGCTTCTGCAAGGGAAACCTACACTCTGTCCAGCAGGGGCGCCTCAGGACCTGCTGGACCCTGGAGTGTCCACGCCAGAGCCAGCAGACAGGTTAGAGCCACATAGCTTCATGGCCCGTGAACATGGCTAAGGAGAGAGAGGCCTGCATGTCCCCTTCCTAATGAATCAATCTTTACTGAGCACCCACTACCTGGCAGGCAGGCCGGGATAAAACACCAGTACTCTACCCTCCTGGAATACACAGTCTAGATCAGCGGTTCTCAACCTGTGGGTCGCGACCCCTTTGGGGAGTCGAATGACCTTTTCACAGGGGTCGCCTAAGACCATCGGAAAATGCAGATATTTATATCACGATGCATCACAGTAGCAAAATTTCATGGTTGGGGGTCACCACCACATGAGGAACTGTATGCAAGGGTCGCGGCCTTAGGAAGGTTGAGAACCGCTGGTCTAGATGGAGACACCGAACACGGCTGCTAAATGAATGAGCAAGAACATTACTAACCTGGTATGGCACTGAGTACCCACGACAGGCGCTAACCTAAGAGCTTCCTGCACCTTAACTCACAGCAGCCTTACGAAGGAGCAGCTGTTACTGCTTCCAGTTTTGACAGACGAGGAAACCGAAGCACACAGCTAAAAAGCCGAACTGGAATTCCATTCAGCCACGTAGGCTCTTGGTCTCCGTAGACTAGGAAACAGAGTGGAGAGTGAGGGTGGGGTGCTATTTGGTCAAGCTGACCAGGGAGGACCTCTCTGAGGAAGTGATGTTTGAGTGATAAGGAGAAACCTGCAGATAACCGGGCGGAGAGCATTGGCCCTGACTGAGGTGGGAATGGACTTCCTGACAGAGCAGAAAGGCAGCCCACGTGGTTGACGCTCAGTGAGCAAACGGGGGTGGGTGGGTGGGGGTGGGGGGATGGTTTGACATGAGGTTGGACGTGTAGGCAGGCAATTCTGAGAGCTTCCTGAGCACCTACTGGGTGCTCTGACTCATCAGGTGTAAACGCTATAGTAAGCAGATCTGATATCAGTGGCCTCGAAGGAAAAACCTTCCTTTGTCTAACGGGAAGGAGCTGGGACAGGGAGTTAGAGACCAGCAGCTGACAAGTCTAGCAGTTGACAAAAACCAACCTTTCAAAGAGGAGCAGAAGAAAGATGATGCAGACAACGGTGATGGTGACGATGACAGGCATTTGTGCTCAGCACAGCGGCTCATTTACTCCTCTCCACAGCCCTCTCTGGTGGACACAGATACCCCTGTTTTCTAGGTGAAAGAGCTAAGACACAGAAAGGGCCTCCCTGAGACCCCCCGCCTCACCCCTCTCCATCCCAGGCCACCTGGCACCCTCCCCTGCAATGCTGCCCTCAGGGGATGTCCCTGTGGCCTGCCTCCGCCTCACTGGCTCCATTCCGGAGAGGTTGGGTAAGTCATCAAGGTCATCCAATGCGTAAGCAGGTGAGGCTGCGTTTCCAGCTCCCGTCCTCGCCACTTCACCATGGTACATGATCAAAGACGGGCGCCTGCCCGGGGACGGAGCAGGGCAGCAGTTAGGGGGTCTCCGATGAGGAGGAGGGACAAGAACTAGAGGTGGCAAGGACTGTGGGCCTTAGGGCTTCTCTGCATAGCCTTGCCCCGGAGGAGGGGAGGTGCTAAGTGTCCCCTGGGCCACCTTGCTTAAGGGGTCAGGGCCTGAGAGGAATGTTCTTCTAGATTTCAGCTGAGAAAGTCCCCTTTCGGCCCTGGCTGTGCCGCTCAGTTGGTTAGAGCGACATCCTGATACAGCGAGATTTCGTGTTCGATCCAGGTCAGGGCACATACAAGCATTCATGGATGCAGAATTCCGTGAAACAACAAGTCGATGTTTCTATCTCCCTCCCTCTAGCTCTGAAGAAATCAATATAAGGACCGGAAAAAAAAAAAGAAATCAATAAAAAAGAGAGAAAAAAAGTCTCCTTTCCTCGTTCTGATTCATTTACTGCGTCAATCTGGAGTTTTGTGTGCAGGGTACGTTTTGTTGTGGGCCTAGGAGGAGGAGGGAAGGAAGAACTAGTTCTTCTCAGCACCACTAGGTGGCAGCATCGTCAAGGCAGTACCCAGAGTGGGTTGGTTCTAGCCAGTTCTTCCCAGAAAAGGGGGCTGCAGAAGGCTGAATTTGAACCCAACACCTGATTTCTTTCCATTGCTTGAGGCTACCTCTGGGTCTGCAGAGGTTGGTCCCTTGCCCTGCTCTGGGGCTCGGGAAACATTTAGGAGGCTGGTCCTTTGAGGTCTAAAGTCTTCTCAGACTAGGAAGGGTGGGTGGTCTCCAGGGACCTAACCATAAGGGGGTCTGGGTCCTGAAACCCCCAGTCTGTCCCGCTTAGGCAAAGCCCCAGGCCTGCAATGCACACAGGCCACCCAGGCAGATCCAATCCTGATCTCCTGGTGAGTAATGACTTGGCTATTTTTTACCCCATAAATTAGACCTAATCTTGTGTTGACTCTGGAGAATAATGAGGACGATTAAGATGAGATGGTATTCATTCTCCTCCAACAAGAGCCAATTACTTAGCAGGATTACTGCCCTGAGCCAGGAGCTCTGCAGACCCGGTAGGCAGGGCCGGGGGTCTGCAGGGGATGCAGCAGGAAAGATCCCAGTTAGATGTGAGGAAGAACTGCCTGGGAGAGGGAGAGGGCTGGAGTCAAGGAGGGGGATGTGAAGGTCATGGAACCGCCCATCCAGGTGATGTTTGTGAGACATGGAGGGGGGCTCCCAGGGAATTCCTGAACCCCTGCACTGCTGGGCATTTGCTCCCGGAGGCCCCAGACCTCACCCCTCCCCATCCCAGCCCACCTGGCCTCCTCCCCTGCACTCCTCCCCTCAGGGTCTGTCCTCGTGGCCTGTCTCAGCCTCACTGGCTCCATTCCAGGCTCACCTTGGATAAAGGAACCTGCATGTAGAAGTCTCCAGCCGCCTCCTCCCCACCTGCTCCCCCTCCTCCCTTCCTCTCCTAGGAATCAGGGAAGCCACATGTCCAGGGTTAAGAGCATGCATCTGGAGACGAAACACGTGAGTTTCACCGTGGTCCCATCTGCAAAATGGGCTCTGCAACCCCATCTGCAACCGGCTCTACTCTCGCGAGCAGCTAAAGTGCTCAAGGAGCCGAAACTGGTTTGGCTCAGTGGGTAGAGCGTCTGCCTGCAGACTGAAAGGTCCCAGGTTCGATTCCGGTCAGGGGCATCCCCAGTAGGGGGCGTGTTGGAGGCGGCTGATCTATGTCTCTCATCGATGTTTCTAACTCTCTATTCCTTTCCCTTCCTCTTGGTAAAAAATCAATAAAATACATATTTTAAAGTGACCAAGGTTCCTAGACCCAGCTCCCAGCACCTCCCGGGCTTTCTGCACAAGTTCGGAGGCGAATGGATGGGCTGACAGCTGCGGGGCCGGGTGGGGGGTGGGAAAGAAGGGGGAGCGAACATTTGTTGCTCTCTTTTCCCGGCTATGTTATGGCATCCACTGCCCACGACAGCCCTGGGGGAGGCTTCACTCTGTCACCCAGTTTGTGGGAGAGAAAGCGCAGACTCCGGGAGGAAGGTCTGGTGGTTAAGATCACAGAGCTGGGACCTGCAGAGCTAGCTGGGCCGGGGTCTGCGTCTGAGCGGCCCCCCAGCTGTGCCCCTGCCTGCACCCACATCGCTTCCTGAACAGGAAAGGCATTTATCACGCGCTGGGCTGATGAATGAAACGCCCGTCAAGTGCCGTTTCTGGTTCAGTGAGTCCCTGTTTCAGACGCTCCCACGGCTTGGTAACTCCCAGAAGGAAATGGATTGTGCGTGATTTACAGAATCCTTCTTGGTAATTCTCGGCCACTCGCCCATCTTGCCTCGACTGTCAAGAAAAATCCACTCTTCTGTCCACGTCTCAGAGCTCGCTACATGTACTCGGTTATTTTCTGAGCCTGGTCCCTCCTTTATCACCCATGCTATTTTGTACCTACTGTGTGCTCGTGATGTGCACATGAGGGTTTTATTTATTTATTTATTTATGAGTATATTTTTATTGATTTCAGACAGGAAGGGAGAGGGAGAGAGAGAGAAACATCAATGACGAGAGGGAATCACTGATTGGCTGCCTCTTGCCTGCCACATACTGGGGATTGAGCAACCCGGGCCTGTGCCCTGACCTGGAATCGAACTGGGACCTCCTGGTTCATAGGTCGATGCTCAACCACTGAGCCACACCGGCCAGGCTCAAACAGGGTTTTATTTAATGTTCCCAGCACACGTCAGTACTATCATCCCCCTTTGAGAGACTGTGACAAACCGAGGCTCAGGGAAGTGCAGTTTCGCCCAAGGTCACACCTCAAGGCCGTTGCAAGGCTGCATCCACCTGAGATTTGGAGTTCTCCCACCCTCAGGGGCTTCCTCACAGGAGGCGACTTTCCTGGGGCTTCCTGGCCTGTGAGAGGTAGGGTTGGTGGGGGGCCAGGGCCTCAGTGTTCAGTGGAACCAATGGGATTTTTTTAAATATATATTTTATTGATTTTCTTTTTACAGAGAGGAAGGGAGAGGGATAGACAGGTAGAAACATCAATGAGAGAGAGACATCTATCAGCCACCTCCTGCATGCTCCCTACCGGGGATGCGCCCGCAACCAAGATACGTGCCCTTGACCAGAATCGAACCCGGGACCTTTCAGTCCGCAGGCCGATGTTCTATCCACTGAGCCAAACCGGTTTTGGCACCAATGGGATTTTAAGCTCAGCCCTCCGCGGGAGACCTGCGGTTCAGACATGAAAGCACTTAGCGCCAAGCGTGTATTGAGCGCCTCTGTGTGCCAGGCGCCGTGCTCGCTCCCAGGATGCCACAGTGAGTTAATGAGGTTCTTGCCCCCTGGGAGCTCCTAGGCTAACGGGGGAGACAGGTCTGAATGCCCGGCTGGTGTGACCTTGACCAAGTCACTTACCCAGGAAGTGTCTCAGTCTACTCATCAGCAAAATGGGGCTGATCACAGTCGCTACCTTCTAGGGTTGTTAAGCGGATCGAAGGAACCCATATTTGTAAAGCACCTAGATGGGGGTCTGCACCTAGAAAATGCTGCACATGAGTTTGTTAAAGAAATAGAAAGAACAAGCCAGGCAACGAGATCCCATAGGACAAGGACTGCGGGGAGAGGAGAGCCCCTGTATTGCGGGAGCCCAAAGGAGGGGCATCTAACCTAACCACAATCAGGGAAGGCTCCTTGGAGGAGGCAGCGAGTGGACATTCGACCTGAGGCGGGGGAGGCTGCTCACTTCCTTCCCTAGCCCAGGAAGCTTCCTGTCCGTCCCAGCTGTGTCCTCACTGGCCGTTTCCCAGGGATGAGGAAAATTCATAATGGTCAAAATTCATCCCCGCACTAAGCCCCAAAGTGGCATCTAAGTTTGAATGGAAGTCTCTGTCCTCGGGGGACTGGGCGGAGGGCTTCCCGAATCTTCTCTGGGACCTCAGAGGAAGGTTCTAGACAGGCCGGCAGGTGCAGGAAGCCTCCGGCAGTGAAGGCTGCTGGGAGGCCCTCCAAGCCACAAAGACAAAGATGACTCAAAAAAAAAAAAAAAACCCTAAAGAAAAAAAATAGGAAAGGGAGAAGCAGGCAGGGAAATGATTTTTCTCAGCTGGCCTTCTCGGGGAATTAAATCTTGTTTTTTGTCACCGCCGAGTGGAATAATCCAATATATTAAAGCAGAAGCCCCCTCCTATTTATTGCTCTGACTTTGGTCTAACAGGCCCGGGCTGCATTTGGAATCAGATGGTCCTGGGGGGTGGGGGAGGGCGGGAGAGAGGGAGGGAGACATCAGCCTCCTGGATCAATTACTCTGCTCTCCAACACCAGAAAAATGAATTATTCCCCGAAAAGCAGGCTCCTCATCCGATGAATTCTGCAATGCAGAGCCGGCGCGAGGAGTTAGACCAAATTGAATTTGGTCTCTGAGACATTGAAAACCAGGTGGGAATGTGTGTATAGGAGGGTGGAGGGGGGTGGTCTGGCCTCTGTCGCCTGGCTGGGAAAGTCCCTGCTCACAGTCCCCTCGGGTGGACAAGAGGCAGCCATCCTGCCGGCCCCAGGCGCACCTGCACTCTGCAGGGGAAGACATTTGTCCCAAGCCTGAGGCTCTGAGCGGTGCGGTTGCTTCTCTGAGGCCGCCCAGGGACCTGGTAAGCAGGGCCATCTGTGACCTTTTGTCCCTGCCCTCCAGCTCCTGCTGACCGTGGCCCCAGAGTCACCCCTCCCTCAGAGAACCTTAGAGGAACATGTTGGGGTGGGGAGCTTTGCACTCTGGTGCTGCCCATCTGCAGCTGTGTGCCTTGGGGCAAGTCGCTTCACCTCTCTGGGCCTCAGTTTGCTCGTCTGAAAATGGGCTTTACCGAACTCCCTGTTTCGGTTGCCACTCTGTCACCGACAAATGCCAGAAATGGAGCTCCAAGTGGTTTAATGAAGAAGCAAATTTGGGGCTCACATGCAGGTTTCTTTCAGGGATAGCTCAGCCCAAAGGCTCCCAGGGGCGTTCAGAACTCAGCTTTTCTCCTTGTTTCTGTGCGGCCTCATTCCAGGCAGGCTCCCCCAGGAGGGGCCAGCAGGCCCACATCCATGTCTTTCCAGAAGTAAACCCAGTGGCTCACATGCCCACTCTGAGCCTGTGGGGAGAGGGGTGGCCGATGCCCGGATGGGTGAGGCCTGGGTCCAGTCCCCCAGTGAGAATGGCCAGGCTGAGAGGAGGGGGCAGATGCTGCGGCTCGAAGAAGGGGGACTGGGAGCCGGGACAAAAAGCTGACAGAGTCCCCGCCTCCCAGGCCCTGGCAGGGAGGAGGGTGTGTTTGGCCCGGCGATTGGCACAGGGCATGCTCTCAGCTAACCAGGGCCCTGTGCACAGGGATGGCTCTGGTGCTCGCTGACGGGTCCAGTGTCCTCCTGGGCAGGAGGTCAGGGCCCTGCCCAGACTCCCTGTGCCTCCCTCCTGGTCTCTGGCTTCCTCTGCTCCCCCATCCCCAGGCCAGATCCCAGCCCTCTGCCCTCTGCCTGCCAGGGGGTCCCTAGGGAGGGGCCCTCATCACCCCTGGGAGTTGCAGAAGCTGCCCTCTCGCTAATGATGTGGGGACGGAGGGAAGCGGCGCCTGAGATGGAGCTCCTCCCGGAGCTGAGCGGGCTGTTCAGGGCTAATGAGCCTCGGCCCAGTGAGATGCTGGGGAGGGGGCCCTGGTCCAGGCTGGGGTTCTGCAGGGGCTGGAGGCCTGGACAGGGGGAGAGGCCTGGTCAGGAGGGGGCGAGGGGGCGCTGGGCCTCTGATTGGGCAGAGCTCACCCCTGCCCTCCTCCTGCCCGCACTCCCCCATGTAGAAAATACAAGACCATTTGGCCAAGTTGGTCCTCTCTAGTCTGCACCATGGGGACACTGGGTATCTGCTTTATTGCCCCAGATAACAAGTCATGGTTTCATATTGTGATTGCCTTTGCATATTATACCCACCCCGTGTGAGAGATTCTGACCCCCTCTAGCGGTGGCCACCTGCCCCAGGGATCAAGGAGGGAGGGGGCTGGGAGGGGGAGGAGAGGACGGAGAAAAAGAGCATCCTGTTTTGCACTCACCACAGAGTGGGGTGCCGTTGCCATGGCCTGTTTAGGGTTTGCTCTCCAGGCAGCCCCTACCCTGCCACCTTTCCAGTGACAGATGAGGAAACTGAGGCCATGTTGGGGGAGGGAATAAATGTTCCTCTCTCTTTTTTTTTTGTATATTTTACTGATTTTTTACAGAGAGGAAGGGAAAGGGACAGAGAGTTAGAAACATCGATGAGAGAGAGACATCGATCAGCTGCCTCCTGCACACTCCCTACCTGGGCATGTGCCTGTAATCAAGGCACATGCCCTTGACCGGAATCAAACCTGGGACCCTTAAGTCTGCAGGCCGACACTCTATCCACTGAGCCAAACTGGTCAGGGCTGAATATTCCTCTTCCAGGGTCAGTGTGCTCGGAAGAGAGTCAGCTAGGAGCTGGGTTCAGATTTGATTATTACCATTAGCAGGCCTGGCAGCCTCGGGCAAGTGTCTACCCTTCTGTGTCTCCATGACATGTTTTCGTAAATGAACGTAGTAATGCCTACCCTCAGGGTTAAGTTGTTCCTACATAAAGCTTCAGGCACACACCCAGTGCTCACTAAGGACTTTGGTATTGATCTGGTTTTGGACATGCAGGGAGGGGGCTCAAATCCCTCCTCCCTCTCTTGGTCCAACACATAGAAGAGAGGTGGAGGTGGGCTGTAATTGGGGCCTTGTCGGTCACAGCCCCACCCCCCCCCCGCAAAAAAACAAAACACAAAACTGTGGCTTGGAGGACAGAGGACAGGCAGATCAGAGCTGCTGGAAAGGATGAAAGTAGGTAAATTACCTGGGAAGATGGTACTTCAGCCTCACCTGAGGCCAGGTGTGCCCAGTCTGGAAAGTGCCCTCTTGAGTCCGGCTTGAAGCTTCAGTTTCAGGCCCCATAGATTTTCCCTGAGAGGCCACTGGCCCCGCCTCTCCTCTGCCAGGTCCCCTTCTCTCCGGAATAAGATGGCCTGGGGCATGAGGAAAGGAGAATGGGTGGGTCTATGCAAGTCCAGAGGTCAAGTTCACGCTGCTGCTCTCTCCCGGGGTGGCCTAGGACAGGTTACTCCACTTCTCTGAACCTCAGCTTCCTTTCCTGTGAAATGGGATCATAGTCCTTCCCACACGGAACTTCTGCCAGAGCCAGTGAGGCAAGTGGTTGAGAAAGTGTGTTCTGCAAACAAGTTCCTGACAGTTTCCTCCCTTATAAAACCCTCCCTTGGAGATCTGGCCACACCCCAAACACACAGCCCTGGAGACGCTGTTATAACCAGATTCTGGGCTGCAGCCTCCTGCCCGCCACCCTACCCCCAGCCCATTTCTCCTGTCTGTGGGAAAGACATTCACCTGGTGTGCTGGTCATGGGGTAGACTGGAGCTCTAGGCCTGACCGACTCGCTGGGTGGATTTGTACCTTTCTCCGGGCCTTAGCTGGCCTGTAAAGGAGGTGATAACCTCTGCCTCCTCCTTCTCTCAGCCCTAGTCCCACCCAATCAGAACATGATCTGGCGGAGAGGGGCCAGGCAGTCCATGCAAATACACCCTAATGGGCCAGTCGCAGCATCTCCCAAGCCGGCTTGCCCCTGACATGCTGGACCCAGGACACACGGTGACCAGAGGAGGTGGCCCATCTACACGCTGTCCATAACCTGAGGGGAGAGCAGGGATCCGCCTGGGACAACAACACCCCCAAGCACAACCTCCCAGAGCCCCCCAGCTAGACTTTGCTTGGGCGAGGGTGAGAGTTTTCTGTGCCAATAAGGGTGGGGGGCGCGGGGTCAGGGTCCAGCCATACTGTTCCTTTGGGTTCCTCCGCCCCCCCCCCCCCCACATGGGGTTTACTCACTTTGGAATTCGAGGAGGCAGAACCTTCAGGGAAAACTTGGGTCTTTGTCCCCTAGGTCACCTGCAGTGGCTGCCTTGGCTCAGGGCAGGGAGACAGAGAATCCATTCAGAACTGGGTGGAGTGGTTCAGCGCACGGACAGCACCCGGGCGCCTACCCGCCAGAGACTTCAGAAGCGGAAACCCTGAATGGGGGAGCTTCAGTCCCCAATGGGGTGATGTAGTCGAAGGCAGGACAGAGGGAAGGCGCAAGGATTCCTGGGCACTTACATCAGCCAGAACCAGCGCTGGACACGGATACCTTATCCCAACGCGGCCTTGTCTTCCCTCTCCTGTGACAGCCGAGGAAAGGAGGCTCAGCAAGGTGAAGCAAGCTGGTCCAGGTCACCCAGCTCGTTAGCGGCAGAGCATGGACCGCCCCCCCAATTCTTTGTGAGCACAGAGTCCCTTAGCGTCTCTCCGATCAGAGGGAGGCCCACCGCCTCTGCACCCCGGGACAGCGCTGATGCCAGAGCGGCTGGGTGTGCGTGCGGGTGAATTCCGGGGAGGCTGGGCGAGTCCCCGTGGGAGTCAGGGGGTTAGAGCTGGTGTCACATCGCAGAGAACCTCCCTCTCTCCCGGAAAGGGCTCCACAATTCACTGCTGGCTCTCTCTCTCTCTCTCTCTCTTTTTTTGAAGCACTTAAAGAACAGACCAGAACTGATAGCTAAATTAAACCTGCTGAGCGCGCCTGTTTAATTGAAAATGCCATCTGTAATTTAAATGTCAGAATCGGGATGGTTATTACGGCTGCCTTAAGACGAGGGCTCATTTCACAGTTTCAAAACAGACCAAGAAAAGCAGCAAATGGACCGTGGCCTGCGGCATCGTGGAGCGATTGATAACTTCTGGGGTCCCGCTGAGCTCTGGCTCCCCCCCGCAATCCCCACGGAGGAAGCCGGGAGCCGGGAGCTGGGAGCTGGGATCTGGGAGCGTGAGGCTCCAGGACTCAGCCTCCTGCCGTGTCCCCTCTTTTCCAGCCTCCGCTCAGAGGCGGGGCAACCTTTCCAAAGTGCAAGGCTCATTTTGTCCCTCCTCAGGGTCTCCCTGGCATTTCTGGGATGAAATCCCCACCCCTTCGCCTGGCATTCAAGGCCTCAGGAAGACAAGGCCCTGCCTGCCCGCCTCTCCAGCTGAAGCTGCCACCTCCTTCTGCGGAATGCCTCTAGGCCCTTTATTTATTATTATTTAAAATTTTTTAAATTGATTTCAGAGAGGAAGGGAGGAGAGAGATGGAAACATCAATGATGAGAGGGAATCATTGATTGGCTGTCTCCTGCAGGTTGGACCGAGCCTGCAGTCCAGGCATGTGCCTTTGACCGGAATCGAACCTGGGACACCTCTGTTGTCCGCAGGCTGATGCTCTATCCACCAAGCCAAACCGGCCAGGGCTCCCATGGCCCTTTTGTCACCTCCCTGACTTACCACTCACCGTATTTCCTTCTTAACCCTTCTTTCTTTCTTTAAATATATTTTATTGATCTTTACAGAGAGGAAGGGAGAGGGATAGAGAGTCAGAAACATCAATGAGAGAGAAACTTCAATCAGCTGCCTCCTGCACGCCCCCTACTGGGGATGTGCCCACAACCAAGGTACATGCCCTTGACTGGAATCAAACCTGGGACCCTTCAGTCCGCAGGCGGACACTCTATCCATGAGCCAAAACAGTCAGGGCAACCCTTTTTTCTTACCACAAAACTATCTTTTCCCCATTCCTTATGCCATGAGCTCCTCAGAGTCTCAGATATCTTGAGACCTTGTGCCCTGAGCCGAGCATTCACAGCAGCGAACATGTATTGAACACCTACTGCATATCAAGCACCATCATCAGTCCCATTTTAGAAATGGGAAGACTGAGGCCCGGGAATAACTGTCATAAGCCGGGTGGTTACCGGTGGCAGAGCTGGATGGAGGCAGTCTGCCTGCAGAGGCCAGGCTCCTAACCACTAGGCTATCGTGCCTCACGCTGGGCCCTCAGCTCAGAGAATGTTTGTTCACTGAACACAGGAAGAGCTGGTCAGGCGTGGGCCAGTCTATCTCCGGAGAAGATGCCATCACAAGGTGATTGGTATAAACTCCAAAGGGACTGAAGCCAGGCCATGACTGTGTCCCTGTTCTTGGAGCTCCGGCCTGGTGCTTTTTCCTCATATGAGGGGCCTGCAGGAAGGGTCCCTGTGCCCCAGGCCCCTATGGCTTCCAGACGGGAGTCCTTGTCTCCTCTCCCATCCCTCCATCAGCAACTCTCTGCCTATCCATGCTCTGCCTATGACCTCCCCTCCCATTCATTTGCACTGAAGCAGTAGGGTGCAGGGGAACCACTAGAGGTGGTGTCTAGCATCTTACTTGCAGCCGTGGGACCCTGGGCAGGACATCTGACCTCTGTGACCTCATGGTCTCCATCTTTGAAATGGGGTCAGACAAGCACCTCACTCAGCGTGTTGAGGATTCAGAGAGATATAGCACACATAGCAAAGGTCCAGTTATGGTAGCTGCATCATTCATTCATTCTGCTCTGTGGTCCTGGGTCTCCAACTTCCAGCTCTGGGAGATTTTTAAGCTGCTCAGTGGAGAGAGAATTTCCAAGATTGCTTACTTGTTCTGTGACTGGTGCTACACCACCATGCTCTTGTTACAGAGAACAGGAATAATCAAACCATGCTCGGAGAGTTTGTAGTTACATTTATTTCACGCAGGTCCAGAGAAAAATTTTTCTCAAATTCTGGGCCCCAACATGCAGAAATTTTCCCTATTTATATGTGTTTACCTTCTTTGTCTCCCAAATATGGGATGTTTCCTGCCCCTTTGTAAGTTCTTTAAAAGCTCCTATGTGCTGAGGCCTGGAGACCTCAACCAAAGGCCTGGCCTGGTGCCAGCACTGATCATTTTGTCCAGGGAAGGTTTAATGGCCTCTCTGAAGTGAGAATAGTCTCATTCTCCTTATTATTTAAGCAAGCTAACATTTACAGAAGCCAAGAGCAAGGTTAAAATTTCAAACAGCAGTTTTTCTATAAGATGGATGCTTCACTCTCAGCATGGCCCCCATCTCCCAGCCCCTCCAGCCCACACCCCCTGGTCCTGCTCTGTCTCTGCCTGTTTAGTCCCCGGACCTTCTCTCCCCTGGGGTTGTCCCCTCTGCCCAGAGAAAAACAAAGAAACTCATTTCTAATTAGACCGTTCTCCGTCTTCCCAGGTCTTCCCTTCTTGCATCTTCTTAACTTGTTAGAGGGAATCATATATTGACACTGGTATGGATTTGCATAATTCAGACATAATTAGGGGACAGATCTGCCAGAGTGGCCGGCCGTGGGGCTGGCACTGCTGTAGCTTGCTGACCTCGGGAAGAACTTGGAACTGGGGCGTTCGCTCTTACCAAGTTCATGGCTCCCATTCGCTACCAGGTCCTGAGGCACTCGTCCCTAGAAACTTGCTCCTCCATGAACTTCCATGACAACAGGAAAGCCCTCTTGCCCTCACAGTGGCTCCTGGCCTGGACCAGCATCTGGAATTCTGACCAGGAAGGCCGTCTCGGGGACTGCAGGGATGCAGAGGGCCAGGAGGTCAGTGCACACGGGTCATTTGCTTATGATACCCACCATCTGGCGGAGAGAAAGGACTTCAGGGGGGTGACATTCCGACAGCAGGAGGAAAGGAAGCAAAACCAAGTGGCACTTTGAAGCAGCAGACCAGAAGCGCGTGTGAGCCAGTGAATTACGTCGCTGCTGCGATGAAAGTGGGGGTGCGTCCTTGGATAAATCAGGAACGTAAGGAGGTGGAGGAATCGCTGGAAAGTGCACACTCTTGGCCGTTCTGTCCTGTATGCACATCTTCCGGACTTTGTTGACTCCCCTATTCATACAAAAATAGTTACTGCCGAGACCGGTTTGGCTCAGTGGATAGATAGAGCATCGGCTTGTGGACTAAAAGGTCCCGGGTTCGATTCCGGTTGGGGGCATATACCTTGCTTGCAGGCACATCTCCACAGTGGGGCGTGCAGGAGGCGGTTGATGGATGTCTCTCTCTCATCGATGTTTCTGATTTTCTATTTCTCTCCCTTCCTCTCTTTAAAAAAATCAATAAAATATATTTAAAACAACAACAACAACAAAAAACAAAAATAGTTACTGAGGGGCTGCGCTGTGCCAGGCCCACGGCAAAGAACCAGGTGCCAAGGTCCTGGTCTCTTCTCACTGTAACCGGTACACAGGCCCCCACCGCTCCAGCCTAGGAGGGTGGCTTTGGGCCCAGGATTTAGGGCCGGAGTGGGGGTTGGGGGAAGACTCTGGAATGGACCGGTGCTGCTTCTGTCTCAGGAAGGCAAGCCATTGCAGGGGCACTGCCAATCAGATGAGCACCTGGGGAGTGACAGTACAGAGGGTGGGGCTCCCCATCAAGAGGATGGTCAGGCAGTTTCTCCATCCCCACCCGCTGCCCCCACTCCTTCTCAAAGCGACCCCCCTCCTGCCACACAGCCCCTGCAGCACGCCCCTCCCCCCCTCCCAGGAACTACATCCAGTTTCCCGAGGAGCAAGCTCCAGGCACCGATTCAGTTAGCTGTCACCACGGGCCCTGAAAAATAAGGCCTCTTCCTGCAGAGAGGATATTAGAGGCTGAGGTGGGAAGGGCCGGGGCAGTGTGATATTTATTTCCTGGGCATTCGCTGCGATTAATCACAGGGCTGTCTCTAACCCGCTCTCCCAGCGCCCAGGGGATGCGGGTGCCTGGCCTGAGACAGGGAGAAGGCTACCACCCTCCATTTGGAGAGGACTCTCATTCATTCATTCATTCACTCATTTGGCAAGCAAGCATTAAGCGTCTGCTGTTTAATGCCGTGTGCTGGGCTGGGGGCTGGGCATACCGGGGTGAACCAGCCACGCCTGGTCCCGGTTCTGGGGAGCTCTAGTTGTGCTACACTTTCCCTCCATCTGCTCCCTCTTAGTAGGCAAGACTCTGTTTGGGGCTCTGGCTGCGGGTGGGAATTCATCCCAACATTCTCTGGCTGGGCCCCTCCTCCAACTCTCCCCACTCCCCGCCTCAAACCCACCCACACCATCCCTGCCCAGATGGTTAAATAAGACAGTCAATCCCTCAGTCCTCCGATGCTATTTCCCAACTTGCACCGGGACTCCTCTGCATTCCTGGGGTGGGAGAGAGAGACTCTTCCTTAACCCGCACCAACCTGTGTGAGGCCCTTGCAGATGGTGATGGTAGTTCACCTCTCTCGTGCAACCCTCACTTCACAGATGAGGCAACTTACCCAGGGTCACCCTTAAAGCAGTGGCGTCCCCAGCAGGCTTCTTACCAGCTGGGCCTTTGCTGACATCGGGTGGGTGGTTTGCAATTGGCCCTGAGGCCGTGGTCGGCAAACTGGTTGGTCCGCAGAGCCAAAATATCCACAGCGCACCGATGGACATTTCTTTGGAGAGCCAAAGTTTTTAAACTTAAACTTCTTCTAACGCCACTTCTTCAAAACAGACTCGCCCAGGCCGTGGTATTTTGCGGAAGAGCCACACTCCAGGGGCCAAAGAGCCACCTGTGGCTCTCGAGCTGCAGTTTGCCGACCACGGCCCTGGTGGGGGGAGTATTTACACCAGGGCCATTGGCAGATGCCACCGTACAGGGCTCTCCTCCTTCGAGCTGGCTGTCAGGCATTTGTCAGCGCACCACCGCAGGGAGGCAGGGGTTTCTGGCCACCTTCCCGCATCACAGGCCTTTTTGGGAATCAGATGCGGTTCTCACCCCCCTCCCCTCTCCCATCCGGGCCGCTGATGGAATTAAGACCTTGCAGCTAATTGAGGTCTTGCTCAAGGTTAATCTGTGCTTTTATTGGTGTGAGAGATAGCTCTTTGCGTTGCTAGGAAGACGAGACAGGAATCTGGTGGAGGGCAGATACTGAGGCCCCTTGGCAGAGATAAACACACACCTGTTCTCTGCATACCCTTTTTTGTGGCTGGAATTGCCCTGCCTGCATCCTTCAGGTTTCAGTTTAAATGAGACCCCAACCATGCCATGTACATAGTATGTCCCTCGGCACCCACAGTTTCCCCCTTTACTTTTAGTTGACTTATTTCTTTGTTTCTTTCACTACAACGCAGGCTCAGTGAAGATGGGAAACTGAGGCAAGAGGGCCTCAGCAATTTCAGATGTTTCTTATTGCTCGTCACCGCAACTTGTTCTCCAATTCCTTCTCTGGGGAAGACATTACCCCCAGCTGTTCTTTTTAATATGTTTTTGATTTTTATTTTATTTTTAAAATATATTTTATTGATTTTTTTACAGAGAGGAAGGGAGAGGGATAGAGAGTTAGAAATATCCATGAGAGGGAGACATCCATCAGCCGCCTCCTGCACACCCCCCACTGGGGATGCGCCTGCAAACAGGCTACATGCCCTTGACCAGAATCGAACCCGGGACCTTTCAGTCTGCAGGCCGACGCTCTATCTACTAAGCCAAACTGGTTTCGGCGATTTTTATTTTTCTGGATGATGTCCGTTCTGTCTTTTAGTTGCAGTTTTGAAATTGTTGTTCGAGTCAGCAGTGTAAGGTGTTTACCTATGCCGCCATCTTGGATTCTCCCCCGATTTTTATTTTTAAAAAATATATTTTATTGATTTTTTTACAGAGAGGAAGGGAGAGAGACAGTGAGTTAGAAACATCAATGTGAGATAAACATCGACCAGCTGCCTCCTGCACACACCCCCACTAGAGATGTGCCTGCAACCAAGATACATGCCCTTGATCAGAATCAAACCTGGGACCCTTCAGTCCGTAGGCTGATGCTCTATCCACTGAGCTAAACCAGTTAGGGCTGTTTTTATTGATTTTTAGAGAGAGAGGAAGGGATGGGGCATGGAGAGATAGAAACCTCCATAAGAGAGAAACAACATCCATCAGCTGCCTCCTGCATGCCCTCCACGAGGGATGGAGCCTGCAACCCGGCCATGTGCCCTGACCAGGAATCGAACTAGCGACCTCCTGGTTCATGGGTCAGCATTCAACCACTGAGCATGCCGGCCAGGCTCCCAGCTGTTTCTGTAACTCAGCTTGGGTCAGCATTCAGTCCCCGGCTCACAGTCAGAGCCCTGATTCGTACCCTGGTTCCGGTGCTCATGAGCTGTGGGGTCATAGGTGGGAACAGAAAAGGACAGCCTGGAACAGAAGCTGTGGAGCCACGGCAGCCACGCCCCAGGCCCCAGGCCAGCGCTGTGGCTGCGTTCTCCCAGGCACTGGTTTCCTATACACCCTAAGACCCTCCCTGCTTTAGATTATTTATATTGTTTTACTTTTGATATTATAAAAATGGTGCTTTCCAGTGGAGGAAATTTGGAAAATACAGAACAATATTAAGACAAACAAAAAGTCATCCTATCTAATAAAAGAGTACAGTGGTACCTCGAGATACGAGTTTAATTCGTTCCGTAACCTTGAGGCGTGGGAAACTATGAGACGCTCGAGTCACAGTAAACTGGTGGGTCATGTGCAGCCGGCCGATCCGCGAGATTACTTCTGTCTCAAATGCTGCTCGATTGATGGCTCGTATCTCAAAAAATCTCGTCTGTTAGGGCGCTCGTATCTCGAGGTACCACTGCAATATGCAAATTGACCGTGTCTCTGCTATACCCATCAGTCACACCCACCAGCCAATCAGAGTGACTATGCAAATTAACCCAACCAAGATGGCTACGGCCACAGAGAGAGCAGGAGGGAGGCTTGGGTTGCCCACCTGAGCTCAGGACCCCTCCTCCGCCAGCTATGAGAAGTCGCATTAAAACTGCCTCTTGGACCAAGTTATTACTTCCAAGCATCACAGTCTCTGTTACTACAAGGAACTAATTAACAGCATGCAATGAGGGAGAAAAATTCAATTAATTAGTGGCTTAATAAGCGCTGGCAATAACTCTGGCCTTGGCTTGGGAGTTGGGGGTGTGTGGGGGATGAAGACCCTCCAGAGGGCCGAGGATGGGGTTTGCGAGGTTGGGGGGAGCACCTGGTTTGGGAATGGGGTTCTTGAGAGGCTATGAAAGTGTTGTACACGAGGAAAGAACCCCGGGTCTAGTTCCGCCAGTTCTTTGCTCTGCCCTCGGGCTGAGGGCCCGCTGAGCATGGCTGTGTTAGTCTCCTCCCAGTGTGGGGGTTTGGTCGCTTCAGGGGAAGTGAGGTCAGACTTCCTTCTTTGTCCTATGGGCTGGGGGTGGGGAGGGAAGGCGGGCCCACAGGTCCCCTCTGCCCCCTCACAGTTCCTGCTCCCGGAGGCCCGCCCCTTGTAGTCCTCCCATCTCTCAGCCAGAAGTCTGGAGTCACCCCTGACTTCACCTTTCCTTCAAGCCCCGCCTCTAACCTGTCCCCACATCCTGTGGCTGCTGCCTTCTAGGTGGTTCTTCCCTCCCCCATCCTCTCCCTCCCCCCTTCCCAGCCTCCATGGGTTCTTCCTTGTCTCCTTGGGGCTGCATCAGGCTCTTCCTGGGACCTGCAATAACCTGCCCACACCAGGCCCTCCTCCTCCTCCACCAGCTGCTGTGACCTCACCATTGGTGGCCTGGACGGGATGAGTGAGATGGGTTCAAGGCCCCGCCTGGTCTGGCCTGCCCCCTCCCCAAGGCCCACCTCGTGCCCCCATCAACCCTGGGGGCTCTCTGTGCCCCAGGCACCTACCTGCTTTGACTTACCTCACAGGGTAAGGGTTTGCCACAGCTCCAGCACTCAAGGCTCAGGGCTCTGTCAACATAGACTGCAGCCTCTGACCTCTGTCCACTGAGACTTCTCCATCGTCCTTGCCCTGGGGGCAGAGGTGCGGGCAGTTTTGGAATCCAGCTATGTCAAAGTGGAGTGGGGGATTCATTTAGTGAGGGCTCAAGGGGACTTATGTACATGGTTCAAGGTCTCTGAGACTAGTTAATGAGCACTCCTATCCCCTGCCCATGACTCATGCAAGGTCATGACCTGAAGACATAGGGCTTGGGGGGTCGACGCATGAGCTGCCCATGTCCTTCAGTCCCAGCCCAGAAGGTTTGCAGAAGCGGACTGGGGAGCCCCTGGGATGTGGACATTTTTAAGTGGAGAATTTGGTTTTCATCGAGGTCTTATCCAAAGAGGAGTGTGTGCTCTCCAGTCAGGAATACACATGAGAAGGCATCATGTACAAATAAGTGCAGAGTGTGTGTGTCTGTGTGTATTTCTTTCTTGATGGTAATCACGTGACACAGAATGGATCAGAATTCATGTCTGTGTAGGTATATTAGCTTCTTGTTGCCGCTGTGACAAATTATCAAAAATTTAGTGGCTTAAACAATACGTCTTTGTTACCTTAATGCTCTCGAGGTCAGAAGTTCAAAATGGGTCTCAAATCAGGGGCTAAAGTCAAGGTGTCAGGACTGCATTCACGGCTGGAGGCATTGGGTTTCCTGGCTGTTTCCGGTTTCTAGGCTGTCCACGTGCCTTGGCTGGCGGCCCCCTCCTCCGTTGATGTCCGACAGAATGCTGCTCCTGGTGCCAGCTCTTTGCTTCTTCCTCTTCCATTTTTAAAAAATTTTTATTTTTTTCCACATTTTTTATTAATGTATTACATGTGTACATATCATTCCATTGCCCCCCTCCCATTCCTATGCATGCCCTACACCCCAGTGTCTTGCATCCATTGGTTATGCTTCTGTGCATGCACACAAGTCCTTCAGTTGATCTCTGATCTACCCCACCTCTCCCTAACCTTCCAGCTGTAATTTGACAGTCTGTTTGATGCTTGACTGCCTCTGTATCTATCTTTTTGTTCATCAGTTTCTAATGTTCTTTATTATCCATAAATGATTGAGATCATGTGGTCTTTTTCTTTCATTGACTGGCTTATTTCACTTAGCATAATGCTCTCCAGTTCCATCCAGATTGTTCCTCTTCCACTTTTAAGGGCCCTTGTGATGATATGGGGCCCGCTTGGATAATCCAGGATCATCTCTCTATTTTATGGTCAGCTGATCAAGACCTTTAATTCCATCTGCCATCTTCATCAACTTTTGCCATGGAAACAGCCTAACATGTTCACTGGTTCTGGGGATTAGGGCATAGACTTCCTTGGAGGCCATTATTCTGCTGACCAGATGGGCATTGTCTTTCTATCTTCTCTGTAGAAAATGATGTTACAAAATCTTGACACATGAAGAGGGCATCCAAGAGCATACAGACAAAAAGGTAAAAAGAAAATATTGTGGAGTTATATTAAGCAGTAATACTTTTCGTAATGTTTGTGTAATTTTTTAGCTTTGAAAATATAATTAACTAACACTCGTAAAAAATTCTAAATAAACATTCACGTTCCTGCCCCATTTTGCACTCTTTTGAATGAAGAATTCAATTTTGCATCTTTTTTTATTTTTTATTTTATTTTTTTACAGTGTAAAATCTTTATATTTAGAATTAGGCAGCTGGACTCAGTTTAGATGATTCCAATTTTGTTGGCAACATCCAAAGCATCAGTCAGGAGCCAGTCGAACATATGCCTTCTTCTCGCCATCAGGCCTGATCAAGGTGTTGACCTTGGCCACATCCATGTCATAGAGCTTCTTCACAGCCTGTTTGACCTGGTGCTTGTTAGCCTTGACATCCACCATGAACACAAGTGTATGATTGTCTTCTATCTTCTTCATGGCTGACTCAGCAGTCAGGGGGAACTTGATGATGGCAGAATGGTCAAGCTTGTTTCTCCTGGGTGCGCTCTTCCGAGGATACTTAGGCTGTCTCCGGAGCCTTGGTGTCTTTGGCCGCCGGAAGGTGGGTGACGTGCGGATCTTCTCTTTTTTGTGGCTGTGGACGCCTTTCCCCACCGCTTTCTTTGCCTTCAAAGCCTTTGCTTTGGCTTCGGCTTCGGCTTTGGGAGGGGGAGGGGCTTCCTTCTTAGCTTTCGGCGCCATCTTTGTAAAAAGCAATTTTACATCTTTTTTTAAAGAAATATATATTTTATTGATTTTTTACAGAGAGGAAGGGAGAGGGATAGAGAGTTAGACACATCAATGAGAGAGAAACATCCATCAACTGCCTCCTGCACGCCCCTCACTGGAGATATGCCCACAACCAAGGTACATGCCCTTGACCGGAATGGAACCTGGGACCTTTCAGTCCACAGGCCAACGCTCTATCCACTGAGCCAAACCGGTTTCGGCCAATTTTGCATCTTTTATATTCTTTTTTTTTTTTTTTTAGAAAAAGAAAGCTCCTGCCCTCACCCAAATGGTATAAACTTCAGGTGCCCCCGCTGTTCCTACCCCAGGGCCGTGGGGGTGGCACAGGTGCCTCCCTATGCTGAGAGCTCTGTACCCACCCCTCCCCCTCTCCTCTTGGTTCCTCCTTCAGCTGGAGCTTTAGTTCTTCACCTGAATCTTTCTCTGCCTGTCTTCCCCCCGCTCCCCAGTTTGGTTGGGTTCCTGGGCTCCTCCTTGGTGGCCCCTCTGCATTGACAGTCACTTATTCACGAGATGGCCTGCGATGTCTGTCTCCCCATTGGAATGGCAGGTCCATGACCTCGTAGACCCGGCTCACTGCTGTGTCCCCCGTGGCTAGCACAGCCTGGCATTCGGTCGGGAATGTGTGATGCCGTGCAGAATGTGAGGGCGGATGGAGGGGGGACGGATGGTATCCCCGGGGTGGGCGGGAAGGCAGATGCCCCTGAACACAGGTACCTGTCCACGGTGGTGCCTGGCTGCAGGAGCTGGACTCACATGCAAACCCAGAGCTTCGCCCTGCTGCCCCCCAAAGGCCAGGGATGGGTGCCCACGTGGTGGGTGGCAGAGATGGGTGGCAGTGATTCTGAGGCAGGAAGTTGGTGAGGAGCTGGGCTGGATTCGATCGTGGGGCGGATGGGGGGCTATCGCAGGCCTGGGAGCACGACGGGCGGCCAAGGTCTGCCCCTGCTGGAGCCTCCTCTGGAGAAGGACCCTGACCTGGCCCCGACAGCTTGGGCTGGCAGCCCTGCCAGCCTCGCCCACCCGCCTGGTTGCACTTCCCAAGGCTCCTCCGGTAAGCCTATCAGAGGCAGCCACTGTGGGCCAACAGTTTGCGGAGGGAGGCCGACAAGGCTTTGATTGAATTCATGATTTTAATTTATGACAATTCTAATCCTATTATGGATTCCCTTTTGTCTGCAGCCTGTACAGGCGACGGAGTTTAATTATAGCCAAGCAAGATTCCCCCTGCTCGGGGGACCTTTCCTGCCGGTCCCCCGGGTCCAGCCAGAGTTGCCTAAGGGAGTTGAGTGGCCCTCGTGTTGTGGGGGACAGGGGTGGGGGAGGAGGGGCGCCCCGGTCTGCGGAGCGGCAGGCTGCTGCAGCGGGATTTGCAGCTGGCAGCTGCCGTGTGTAGGACGAATGGCGATGCCCGGTGAGTGACAATGATGACTGCAGCGTGGAGTTGGGGGTGGGGGGATGGGAGGGGGCGTGCGGGTGCTGCCTGCACAGCTGCATGGACAGCGCTGGTATCCAGAGACAGGCAGGGTCCTGGGGAGGAGGAGGAAGGGGAGCTCAGGGATCTGCCAGGACCTGTGTGGCCAAGGTGCCGAGAAAATGACTGTCTTGCAGTGAGTCCAAGACTCCACCGCCCACCCAGAAAAGGGGGTGACTCCCAGGTGGTCAGGGTCCTTGGAGGGAGGTCCCAGCAAGGGGAGTGGTCACAGTGACATCACAGAGTCCTTCTTGGTTTCTGGGCCAGACAGGGCAGGGCGGGGGGGAAAGGGGCAAGCGGAATGGAGAGGGGAAACGCGGTAAAGAGGGGTCAGGGGTCAGAGGTCAGGAGTCAGGTGCTGGTCTCAGCTCTACCAGGAGCAGCGGTGACTTGGGTCACATTTAATCTCTGTGATGCACCTTCTTCAGCTGGGAAACTGGGGGACAGCTTCATGACCGGAAGGCGAATGTTGCTGGGGTGGGTGTGAACTGGGTGTAGGGGGGCAGAATGAAGGGTCCCCAGTCTCAGAGGAGGCGGGTTGATGGGGGCACCAGGCTCAAGCTACTAGTGGCCTGGGTCCAGGTGAGGGGAGGGGGACAAACAGCAGAGTCAGGAACCATGAGAGGAGTCAGCTGTGGCTTGTGGGCAGGGAGACCTTGGCAGGGGGAGCAGCCTCGGATGTTGCAAAGAAAGACCCCGTGTCTTACCTCAGTGCTTTCATCTGCCAAATGGGCATGAGAATGGCACCAGCCCGACCTCCCCACAGGCAGGAAGGGGTGCGGAGACCTGGGTGGGGTGGCTTCATGAACAGGGGAGGGATGAATGGACCTCCTGGTTCCCTGGGCCTCTGTCTCTTCATCTGTAACTGCTGGGTTAAGACCATAAATCAGGAAGGCTTCCTGGAGGAGTGGGCCTCAAGGATGGGGAAAAGTGGAGCCTTCTGCGGAGGTCTCAGATCCAATTCCCTAAGAACCAGAGGGGGGAGGGGGAGAGGAAGCACAGGGGAGGGGCAGCACGGTGTAGGGGCTGAAACTCAGGCACTCGCTGGGGTGGAGCAAGTCACTTAAACGAGCCAGGCAGACAGGTGTCACACAATAGGGGGTGGTGGGGACTGTGGCTAACTGGAGTGTGCACGTTCCACCTAAAGGGGCAGCCATTTCTTTTCTGCTCCAGTGATTGTAGTCACGCAAGGGCGCTGATTCTGGTGGCCAGGTGGGCTCAGTCTTCCCAAGGACCCCATCTGTAAAATGGGCATGTTGATGATAGACCCATCTCCTGGAGCTGGTGTGAGGACCAAAGGAGCTAATGAGTGCAAAGTGCTCAGCTCAGGGCCTGGCATGGGGTACGTGGCAACTACTTGTCTTGGCAAATGATCATTCTCCATCCTCACAAGAGACTACACACTCGAGGCGGGAAGGTGGGGGTGTCTCATCCTTGTGGTCCGGCTGTTTGGGGTCTTTGGAGCCATGGGCTTCCTGGCTGGCCTGGCCTTGGCCTGAATGGCTACTGTGGACGAGACAGGTGTGTGCGCAGGGGAGAAAGCAGGCACTAAAAATGCCGCTGTGCACAGAAGCCTTTGCGTCCGGTGGACTCACACCAAAACGTTTTATGTTTTGTGGGGAGGTGACGCTGAGCCGGGGACATACACGTTCCAGGGGGGATTTGTCTGGCTTCGCCAGGCTGCGGCTGAAGCGCTCGGGGAGAGGGGCGTCACGTGGCGAGGCGCCGAGACAGTGCCAGTTGGAGAAGGAGCCTCATCGTGAACCTCCAGGAGGTTCCCAGTTGGGTCCAAGGACGAGGAGGCAGACACGAGGAGCCGGAGTGACCGGGGAATGGACCAGCCAGTCCCCTCCACACCGCACGCATTTCCTGAATCTGCCTCCACGCGTGTGCACATCCACGCGGGTGATCGTGTGAGGCGTGTGCCCGCCTACCTGCCGCCCCACCTCCTCGAAGATCCACTCTCTGGTCTGTGAACGTGGGCCAGTCAGGGCCTCCCCTCGGGGGCCTCAGTCTCCCCACCTGCAGAACGGGGGTGGGAATGGATGGGGTGACTTGTCAGGGCTTTAGAGGTGGGGCCTTCTGACTCTAATCCAGCCCTAGAGAGGACTCAGTTGGGGAGAAGGCCGCAGTGGGGAGCTGGGGGAAGGCGAGGGGAAGGTGGCTCATGTTGGAAAAGAGGGAGGGGATCAGCCCCCCCAGCCAAGCCTGGGTTCAAGTCTCAGCCGTGGCCCTGGCCAGGACTGGCCCTCGGCTAGTCCCACCCTCGGTTCCCAGATCTATGACATGTGAGGATGAGGCCCTCTTGACCAGGAGGCAGAGGGAAAGGGGGAGGAGGAGGCTTAAAGGAGCGGGCAGAGGGGAGAATGAGCCCGGCAGAGACAGCTGTGCCAAGAAGGGGCTGGTGGCTAGGTGGCCCGGCCTGGCATGCAATCGAGAGGACTTGGATTTGCTCGGCAGCTCCGCCACTCACCTCCCTCTCCCTCCTTCCCCGTCCCCAATCCGGGCTTTGTGAGGCCTGTCATCCGCCTCTGCATCTCCACTCCCTGCCTCTGTTCTCTCCCTCCCAGTGTCGCAGCGTCCCTTGTGGAGATGAGCTTCAGTGTGTCCTGAGGACGTGGATGGGACACCCTGGCGTCTTAGCCTGCTTCTCCCCTGCCAGCCTCCGTTCTCCAGCTGCGGTGGATGCACAGACCCAGGTCCTGCTGTGCAGACCCGCGGCTACATGGGGGGTTTGGGGGGCTCCTTCCCTTTTGATGCGAACTCCTTCTCTCCCATGTTGACGGGGCCTCCTTTTCCTGTGATGTTCAAGATGGTCATTAAGTGGAAGAAGCCTTTTCACTCATCACAGTTCTCCAGCTATGCACAATGATCCTGGCTCATAAGTGAAAATCACTTTACTGTCTAAATTCTGTTTTTGTTGTTTTTTTTTTAACAAAGGCACGAAGCCAGGGCCCCTGGGTCACTTGCTAGTTATTAATTTCAAGTGGAGCGCGGAGCCAGCTTATTAATGGCGAGGATATTGCAGCTGAGTTAAATGACCTGGGCATTAATTACCTTGTAGGCTTTTATGTGCGGGAAATGGCTTATTTCCCTGCTGGTGGGTGGTCCAGGTGGAGAAACGCGACTCCGGCTTCTGGGAGGCCCGAGAGGGAAGTGGGTTCTGGGCAGAGGCTGGCTTGGCAGACTCTGGGTCCCCATGGCCTGGTGCTGGGACCTTTTCCAGGGCCTGGAGGATTCTGGGCCAGGTGGCAGGACACGCCATGGCATCTGGGCCCCGGGTCTCCAAGCCACGCACAGGTGTGGGAGTCAACACTTCTCCGTAACACCCAGGACGATGTCCTTTGGCCTTCACCTTCCCCGGGGGCAGGCCTCGGGGAGGCAGGTGGAAGGCAGGCGCAGGCGACGTTTCGCTGGATCCAGTGTTTCTAAAAGCTCAGTCCTGCCGAAACCGGTTTGGCTCAGTGGCTAGAGCGTCGGCCTGTGGACTGAAGGGTCCGGGTTTGATTCTGGTCAAGGGCATGTATTCTGGTTGCGGGCACATCCCCAGTGGGGGGCATGCAGGAGGTGGCTGATCGATGTCTCTCATCGATGTTTCTAACTCTCTATCCTTCTCCTTTCCTCTCTGTAAAAAAATCAATAAAATATATTTAAAAAAATAAAAAATAAAAGCTCGGTCCTTTCCGTTCTGTGTGGGCCACATGGATAGACTGCTTGTTCTTATTATTTACTCACCCGTTTCCACACGTCTCAATAAAACGGACGCACTTTCAAAACACTTTGATTTCGTTGGAAGGGAAACTATATATCCCCGCCAGAAATTGCCAACCAGCACCCTTAGTCATAAATTCAAAATAACATAAAAACGAGTCCACGGTTTTAAAATAACAACAGGCCGAAAACGGTTTGGCTCAGTGGCTAGAGTGTTGGCCTGCAGACTTAAGATCCCTGGCTCGATTCCGGTCAAGGGCATGTATCTTGGTTGTGGGCCCATCCCCAGTGAGGGGTGTGCAGCTGATCGATGTTTCTCTCTCATCGATGTTTCTAACTCTCTGTCCCTCTCCCTTCCTCTCTGTAAAAAATCAATAAAATATATAAATCGGTGAACTCGGAGTAAAGCAATGGCCCTCCATCGTGTGGTGGGCCTCGCCCAACCAGCTGAAGGTCTGAATAGAACAACAGCCTGACCTCCCCTGAGCCACAGGACATCGTACAGCAGATGCCCTTGAACTTGAGCTGCCACATGGGCTCTTCTCTGGGTCTCCAGCCTGTGGGCCCATCCCGCCGATTTTGGACTTGACAGCCTCCATAATTCAGGGAGCCAGTTCCTTAAAGAAATCCCCCATACTGTATACAGTCGCACACACCCTGTTGCTGGAAGAGAGAGGGATAGAGGGTTAGAAACATCGATGAGAGAGAGAGACATTGATCAGCTGCCTCTTGCACGCCCCCGACTGGGGATGTGCCCGAAACCAAGATACATGCCCTTGACCGGAATCGAACCTGGGACCTTCAGTCCAGAGACCAACACTCTATCGGCTAAAATCACCCTTTAAAAGTGTATTATGCAACGATTTTTAGTCTAGCTACTATACGATGCCGCTGTCACTCAGTGGTACTCTCATTCCGGAACATTCCATGCCCCAGAAAGGAACCCTGGACCCAGTAGCAGTCAGTCCCAGTTCTCCCCTTCCCTCAGTCCCTGGCAACCACAAATCTGCTTTCTGTTTCCACGGTTCTGCCACTCGGGTATTTTGTGTAAATAAAGTCACACAAGGGGTGGCTTCTGTGTCTGGTTTCCTTCACTTAGCGGGCTTTCGAGGGTTATCTATGTCATCGGGTGTGTCAGTACCACATGCCTTTTCACGGCTGTGTCATACTCCACGGGGTGCAGAGACCACATATTGTTAATCCAAAAGACCTTTCATTTATTTAATTTTCAAATATATTTATTGATTTCAGAGAGGAAGGGAGAGGAAGAGAGAGACAGAAACATCAATGATGAGACAGAATCATTGATCAGCCACCCCCTGTACATCCCCCACCGGGGACTGAGCCCGCAACCTGGGCATGAGGTCCAGACTGGAGTCGAACCCAGGACCCCCCAGTCTGCAGACTGACGCTCTATCCACTGAGCCAGACCTTTTAGAGGCAGGGATCAACCGCTTCCACCTCCAGCCCCAGGCTCGCTAACGGACTGGCCCGGAGGCTCTGCACCACCAGCCACCTCCCGTGGGTCTGATCCCTTCCAACAGCCATCGGCCATCACGCTCCGGCCTCACTGATCTCCTGGAGGTGGGCAAACGCACTCCTGCCTCAGGACCTCCGTGTTGGCTGCTACCCTCTGCCTAGAAAGTTCTGTTTTCTTTGTTTGTTTTCACTTTTTATCCTGGAAAACATTCTTTATATACATATTGATTTCAGAGAGGGAAAGAGATAGAAAGAAACATTAATGATGAGAGAGAATCCTTGACCAGCTGCCTCCTACACGCCCCACACTGGGGTATGGAGCCCGCAACCCAGACATGTGCCCTGACCAGGAATCGAACCATGACTTCCTGGTTCAGAGGTTGATGCTCAATCACTGAGCCATGCAGGCCAGGCTATTCTGGAAAACTTTCAAACAGATAGATTAGCAAAGACAATATAATAATAATAAACCTGCCTCTCTCCATCACTCAGATCAATTACTCATTCATGACCAGCCTTGTATTTATAGCTCTCCCACTTCTCCGCATCGCTGTGGAACAAACCCAGACATCTTGTCACTTAATCTGCAGATATTTTAGCATTATCTCTAAAAGATAAAGAGACTCTTTCCCCAAACACAGCCACAGTACTCTTATCACACCTGAGAAATAAAACCATATTCCCTCTGCTCCCATCCCGCCCCCCAGCACCCCTCCCCCGGCTCAGACATGTATTTTGTGGCAGCAATATTTCCATTTCTCTTTATTGCCTTTTTACTTGGGACACCGTGGCTTCCTGCCCAACTCCAGAGTCAGGTGGCTTCTTAATTCCGCTAAGAATGCTCTCACGTTGCCCTGGGTTGAGACTTTTGCCCCATCTACTCTGTTTTCTTTGAGAACACCCGTCATGTTTAGGTTTCAGTCTTAATGATTTCTGTAATCACTCGGCTCTCCCATTACTCGCCTCCCCACCCTTCTCCTCTGCATCCTTGGGGGAACGCAACTCGGTTCCACAGCCCCGTTTAGTTTCTCACAGAGACGAGCCTGCGTGCTCTCTTCCATCCAAGCTTTGGCCAGACATCTTATCAAAGTTGGTAAATAGTTGGTGAAATAACTTTATAGGGTAATCCGAACAGTGCACTTGGCTGATCTGTCTCTTCAGCCTTATGGTGGGTCAATCCATCTTTTCTCTCTCCATCTCCTCTGCCTCCTCTTCATCCCTCCCTCTCTCCTCCCCTCCCCCCTCCCTGTTTCTCCCGCCTCCCCTCTCTTTCCATCTCTTCTTGTGATTGACGTGGTGTAAAAGCTGAATTGTGGCCTGGCCCGTGTGGCTCAGTTGGTTGAGTGTCATTCCGTGCACTGCGAGGGTCAATTCCCGGTCAGGACATTGCCTGGGTTGTGGGTTCTATCCCCAGGGTGAGCTCACGCAGGAGGCAGCCAGTCGATGTTTCTCTCTCATTAATGTTTCTGTCTCTTTCTCCCTTCCTCTCTCTCAAATCAATAAAAACATATTTTAAAAATAAATCTCCACCTAGTGAAACACAGCCATGAGCTGGGAGGATCCATTTATCAAAACAAACAAACAAAAAATCCACAACAACAACAACAAAAAAAACAACTGAGTTTTTTAGAGTTTCCAGCTGTCGAAAGTTTGCTGATTGCATCTTTAATGGTGTCATTGAGCAGAGTCCCTTGTCCCTGCCAAATGGCAGTTGATTGAGAGGCTGAAGGAGAGGCAGGGAGAGATTTCAGCAAGAAAAGGTCAAAGCTCAGCACCTATCTAAGGGACCGAGGGAGTCCCCAGGATGTGGGACTTCTGGTCGTAAAACCGGGACAGTCTGGGGCTCTCTAGGATGCTATGGCTACCCAGCCTGTTATGTAGTAAGTGCTCATTAAGTATTTATTAAATGCACTCATGCAGATGGGAGGTAGGTATGTCTTGTTTGATCTACACAGCATCTGATCAAATGAACTTTAATGAGATAACTTTTTACAAACCTGAGCATCTCCTATAAAGATCTGGACTGGTGCTTTCTGGGAAATTAGATGTCCTGGCCACCTGGGGCCTACATTCTACACAGCAGCTGTCAGCGGGGGTGGGATTCGGCCATCTGTGTAGAGGGGCCTGTGCTCGCTGACTCCCAACAGAAGCCACTACCAGGTGCTGCTCCCCGAAAACCCCCATCTTCTCAGGGCGAGAAGGGAGAGTGAGCTGGCCTGGGGAAGGGTCTTTGCTGCTAGGTGAGGGTCCCTCTTAAAATGCAACCCCCTAGAAGGCCCGGATGCCGCCTGCTTTCAGTTCCACATGCTGTGGTGCAGGAGGCAGAGCTGAGGCCGGGCAGCCGGAACCTGGGGACTTAGACTTGCTTTGCTGTTCCCCCTCCTGAGCCCCAATGACCATGTGGGTGCTGCAGCCCCAGACAGGCCTCCGGGCCCGGCTTGCCCCTCCCATCCCTCAGGGATGCCCCTGCCCACCTGGCTCCGTGGAGCTGACAGCGGCACTATCCTGTGCTCTGGGCTTCTTCTCATAGCTCCCTCCTCCCTTCCCAGCGGAGCTACCCCCTCCTCCAGGAAGTCCTCCTGCAGACTTCTCCCCACACCTGTAAGGTGTACCCGTTCTGCCCCCTGGCAGCCGTGTTTCCTCCGGCAGAGCAGGGGCCACCCTCTGAGCCTGACAGGCCGTCCATCTCTCCAGCAGCGCTCTGAGCTCCTAGGGCCCAGGGCTGAGGTCTGCTGGGGTGGCTGCAGCATCCCTTCCACCCCCTGCCTGCGTGCGGTGGATCCGAATACACGTGTGTGCATGGATGGAGGACATGGTCACGGCTGCACAGGTTAGCTGGGCTGTGAGCGGGGCCTGGGCGCTGCGGGAAGAACTCAGAGGGGACGAGGGCTTTCCCCGGCTGGACAGGGGCTGGGTGCTGGGCCCTCCCCAGCTGCCACCTTGCAAAGCTCTCCTGGTTGCTGCCCTGGCAGTTGGTGACCAGTGTGGGTGGCGGGTGCCTCCTGCTGGAGCAGCAGTCCAGATGCTTATTCCCAGAGGCTGTGGCCTCTGGTTCCTCCTCCTGGGCTAAGGGAAGGAGAGGGAGTGTGTGTGTGTGTGTGTGTGTGTGTGTGTGTGTGTATGTATGTAGCCAGAGCCACTGGCCCCCATCTGTCATGGGTCATTCAGGACCCACGCTGCCACTCAGAGGTGCAGAAGTCTGCCAGGGGCATCCCTTCCTCTTCTTTTCCCCTGGGCATGTGCCAGTCTCTGTGGCCTTTTCTCCCACGTCTACCGGGCAGGGGGCACTGGTCAGTTCTCATCCTCCCACCACTTGGCAGAGGAGGTGGCAGGCCCGTCACCTTTACTCAGGAAAGGTCCCTGGCGGTGGAGGTGGGGGGTTCCCCCCGAGGTCTGACCCAGGTCACTCAGGCTGCCTGCACACGCACGTCCCCATGGACCTGGCCCTTGATCAGACCGTGGCATCCACGGCTGTGCCGCTCGCCCAGTCCTGCCGCTCTCCGTGGGAGGAGGTGCAGGGGAAAGGGTGCAGGCCTTTGCCCTTTCTCATCCCCCTTCCTCTCCACGGAGGTCACCCGCGTGGCAGGTTCATTACCAAGAAAGTACCCGCCAAACCGCACACACGAAATTCAACTGACTGCAAAATAGCATTTTTTTTTTATTGCTTTGCTCTTCATGGGTGAGAGGGAGGTCTCTGTCTCCATCTTCATGAGGGTCTGAGCGTCGCTCTATTCCTCTGTTGGGCTTGGCCTTGGCATTGCTGCGGGGATTGGGGGTGGGGTGGGGGAGGGGCAGCCCTGCAGGAGACACTACTGGCCGGGAGGGCCCCAAAGAGCAGGAGGGGGAAACCCGGAACCAGCACATTCAGCTCCTTCTTCCGGGTCTCTCACTCGCTGTTCGGGCCTACGAGCTTCTCAGGATCCTGATAACAAATCCAAGACCTTAAAATAGTCACAGGCTACAAAACGGGCAGCGCAAACGGTGAAGTGGGAATTAATCAATGTTAAACGTCTATAAAACGTGACATTAGGCCAACTGCATGAGTTACGACATTCAGATTCATAAAGATGTCATTGCCCGTGGGAGCGAGAGGCCGCTGTGCTTCCTCCCCAGGTAAGAAACCCCGGGTGGGCAATCAAACACAGGAGAGACAGCCCACGGCCGGAGGTTAAGTCAGTACCTGAGAGCCCAGTCCGAGAGCCAGGCTACGAGCACCCTTTAAAGATTGCGGGCCAAATGCTCCTATAGAGGGCGGGGGTTCGAAGTCCCCTTGTCCAGGGCTCGGCCAGGTCCCAGGGCGGCCCTTGGCATTGGTGGAGCCCCTGCCGGCACCTCTCCAGCACCTCCTCCGCCAGGTATATTTTGGAGACAGAGCCCAGAGGACGAGCCAGGTGGCTGCAGGGGCAGGACAAAGAGAGGGGTGGAGGCTGGAGCCAGCTGGCTGCAGGGGCAGGACAAAGAGGGGGTTGGAGGCTGGTGCCTGAGCCACGGAGCCCGAACAGGAGGGAGCCGCAGGGGTGGAAGGAAATTGAGGGTTCTGTGTCGAATCCCCGCCCTGATGAACACTCCCCGAAGGCCTCTGGATCTAGGAGACAGGAGCTCAGGAGGGATGGGGCTGGAGACAGGAATGTTCGTTGATAAACGTGAGGCCAGCCCCCTACTGGTTGTCACGCTGTGCCGCTCGCTCCTGTCTCTGCTTCCCATTGGACTGGGTCCCCCTGAGGGCAGAACTGGGTCTTATTGTTGTTATATCTCCCGTGCTTCGGGGCAAAGGCCACTTGGAAAATTGGTGAATGAAGAAAAACCTTGGATGTCTGTTTCCATTCTCATCCGAACGCCCGCTGCGCCTGGCTCTGTCCTTGGTGCTGAGAACACAGCGGTGAGCGGACGACGTCTGGGAATGTAGGCTTCCGTGGGTGAGACTGGCTGTCACCAAACCAAGGAATATAGAATGTAAAGAGAAAAGGGGGTCCCCCACCCCTCAGGCAGGACTCTCAGCCCCCCCCACAGGGGTTTGCTCTGGAATCCCTTCCTCTCTGTCCTCGGGGGAGGGGGCGAGGGAAGTTCGGTGACAAAGTTTCTTAATGATAACGCTGAATCATCATAGCCCGGTGCCTTCATAGAGCTGTTACCTGGAATCGCAGAGGCTCCTCCACGCCTCCTTCCAGAAAGCTTTCATCCCACCAAGACCGGCTTGCGGACTGAAAGGTCCCGGGTTTGATTCCAGTTGGGGGCATGTATCTTGCTTGTGGGCACATCTCCATAGTGGGGCGTGCAGAAGGCGGCTGATCGATGTCTCTCTCTCATCGATGTTTTCTGACTTTCTATCTCTCTCCCTTCCTCTCTGTAAAAAATCAATAAAAATATATTTAAAAAAAAAAGAAAGCTTTCATCCCAATGATGTTATTTTTAGCTTCACAACATTCCCACACAGATCTCATCCCCCTCCTGCCATCCCCCACCATCCCCCACCCCCATTTAGCAATGTTGGCTTTAGGAGGTGGAGACAGGCCCACAGTCAGAAACCCCAAACTCCCCACTTTGCTCTTCCTCCTTCCCCAGCAACCTCCAGGTGTTTTGGGGAAACTGAGGTCTCGGTCAACTCCCTGTCTCGGCAGATGTTTCATTCATTCCTCATTTGTTTAAGCCCCTCCCCTCCCGCCTCTGGCAGCCTGTTTCCCACAGCTGGGATTGGCTGGGGGGACCCTGTTCCCACATCCAGGCAGAAGGCAGTGGGTGGGAATGAACATGTGCATGTCTGGGGAAGGGCTTGGGTACAGGGTCTCCCAGCTTCCCAGAAGAAACCATCATTCTGTCTGTTGGTAACTGCGACTCGTCGATGATGCGGTCCCAGCTCAGTGTCCTTATTTCCCCCTGGACATGTCTCTCCGGGAACCCCTGCCCTTGGCTCGCTGTGTACAGCCACTTCCCCTCTAATCCTGCTCTTCCCGTCCCCGGGACTGAGGTCCTGGGGGTGACTGGACACTCGGGCTGAGAGACAACTGTTCCCAGGGGTGAAAGTCACAACCAGGCACAGAGCATCCCAAGAGAACCAGGTGGCGGCTGTCTCACCTTTTAGAACCTAGACGTGGAAGTCCTAGGCCAGTGGTCGGCAAACTCCTTAGTCAACAGAGCCAAACATCAACAGTACAACGATTCAAATTTCTTTTGAGAGCAAATTGTTTTAAACTTAAACTATATAGGTAGGTATACTGTTGTTGTTGTTTTTTATTTAATAAATATTTATTGTTCAGATTATTACACTTGTTTCTCTCCCCCCCCATAGCTCCCCTCCACCCAGCTCCCACCCCTCCCTTTACCCTTACCTTTACCTCTCCCCATATTGTCCTCATCCAAAGGTATAGGTACATTGTTATTAACTTAATTAGGGTACTCCTTCAATCGCACTGTACATGTGTGCCCACACGTGGTATTTTGTGGAAGAGCCACACTCAAGGGGCCAAAGAGCTGCATGTGGCTCGCAAGCCGTGGTTTGTTGACCACTGCCCTAGAACATCGCTTCTGTTGGGGCAGTCACAGAAGTCCTCTAGACTCAAGGAAGTAGGACTCATAGAGCCCATTACTCAGTGGGAGGAGTGTCTAGGTGACATTATAGGAGAATCATGTGGGATGAGAAATATTGTCTCATCTCTCTTTGGAAAATATTCCTCCCACACTCGGCCACCAGTGTGTTTTAATAGTCAGGGTGGGTGGGGCTCTGCCATGAATCTTGGTGGCTTCACTTCGGGAGCCCTATTTCTCACTCTAGTTGTCATCCACGCAGGTTTGCTGACACCTATGGGCTGCCCTCCTACACGCAGGAAATGGAGATTCTGGCCCTCTCCACTTTATGATGCTGCCATCTTGAACTTGTACCTTGGAAGTCAGCGTAGAAGCAGGAGGAAAAATGTAGATGAAAATATAGGGCGGTTATGAGTAGACCTACCTGTGGCATCCAACACTCACTCATTCGGCATCTCATTGGCCAAAACCCAGCCAGGCCCCAACCCAACTGCAAGGGGAGCTGGGAAATGTAGTTTTCCTGTGTGCCCTGGAAGAGGGAAAGGGAATTGGAGAGCACTCAGCGGGGATCTGCCACATTTGTCTCCTAAGACCTCACCTAGAGAGCACACGGATTGAGGGTGTTGGGTTCCCTATTGTACCCCCCATATCTCTCATTACCTGGCACCTGGAGGTGCTCAGCACATGTGTCTTAAGTGAATGAATGAACAGAGAGATGCCTCTACTTTGGCCCTGGCTTCTTGAGCGTTGGGATCAGGTGCATGGGGCTGAGTAAATCATACTATTGATAAGGTTTGGGGAGAGGTGGTTCTCATGGGAGATGTAGAGTTCAAGTTTAATCCCACCTTCACTGACCCACAAAGATCCCTGTGGAAGTTGCGCTCAGGGTGTGGCTGGAGTGGCTGCCATGCTTCCGGGACGTGGGGAATGGACCCCAAGTGTTTGCATGATGCAGGTTTGGCCATAGAGGTGAGCGGCATGCAGGGGGCACCAAGAGCCTCTGTCACAAGCGGTGGGGGAGGATTGGGAGGGGTCCCAGCATTGAAAAGTCTTCAGAAAGGTAAGAGTCTCACTTGAAATGTGAGGGATCCTGGTTAAAACCCGGACATCCTGCAGCTGCCTCCATCCCGACAGCACAGAGTGACGGATGCCCCGAGCAGCCATCTGGCCGCCGCTTCTGGCACAATGAGGAGTGAGGTCTTGCTTGAGATCCAAGCGAGAAATTAGTTTCCTGCACCGGGAGTGGATCCAGGCTCCTGCCTGGGAGATGCGGTTGCTGCCGGGTCCCGGGTGGGCTGTAGCTATGGGGTGCTCACCTGTTCTCCTGGGGTTTTGGAAGCCTACTCTCCAGCTCCACCCCATCCCTTCTCCCAGCTCTTAGTGTCCCCAAGCCATGGATGCTGGAGCCACTGGCAGAGCTGGGAAGCCAGGATAGCAGCGTTGGGGGGAAAAAGCTGAGAGGAGGCAGATTGGGGGGACAGCAGTTTCAGGGGCTTGGAGAGCATCCATTTGTAGGTGAGTTACCAAGTGGGCGGTGAGAAGACACTGGATAGACCCTCTGTTAATTTGGGGAGAACATGGGAGAACTTTGTAAAGCATCTCCACAAATGTTAATGACCATGGTAACAATGAAGATCAAAACAACCGCCCTAACCGGTTTGGCTCAGTGGATAGAGCATCAGCCTGCAGACTCAAGGGTTCCAGGTTCGATTCCAGTCAAGGGCATGTACCTTGGTTGCGAGCACATCCCCAGTGGGGGGTGTGCAGGAGCAGCTGATTGATATTTCTGACTCTCTCTCCCTCTCACTTCCTCTCTGTAAAAAAAATCAATAAAATATATTAAAAAAAAAGAAAAGAATATCAAAACAACCGCTCAGTCATTTATGGAGCACCAAGCTCCGCCCACTTATAGGGATTCCAAGTCCCTTGTTGTGTGTCATCTCCGTTGAGTCATCAGGGCTGGATGAGGAGGTGGTGGCGGTGGCAGCCTGTGCTTGACCCTCAAGGTTACTTGATTGGTGTCTGTTTTTCCTGCTGAACTGTCAGTCCCAAAAGCCTGAAATCAGTGTCTGGTTTTCTCCCAGTTGTATCATTCCTGCTCACACGATGGCACCTAATTCGTGTCCGTTGGATGAATGAATGAAGGAACCAAAGAATCCGTTTCTCCTGGACCTCTGACAGGCTCCCTTGGACTTGGGAGTGTGGGTCTCACGGAAGATTCTAGAGGTCAAGTTGAACCCACATTCAACTCTGAGGGAGGGGACTGAGTTTAGCTTTCTGACAACCGCTCTGCCTTCTTTGAAAAGTCAGTTATATGGCGATTATAAATTGCTGTGCAAGAAAGTTCCCCCAAATTTAGTAGCTGTAGAAGCCAGCTCTTCGGGGAAACAGAACCAATGGGATAGACATAAGAAGATTTATTCTAGGAATTGGCTCCTGTGATTATGGAAACTGGGTTCTCCCATCTTCTGTCTGCACGCTGGAGACGGGGACAGCTGGTGGCGTCACCGAGTCCAGTCCGAAGGCCTGAGGGTTGGGGGCCGCTGGTGTCAGTCCTGGTCTGAGTGCGAAGGCCCGAGAGTCAGGAACACTGGTGTCCGAGGCAGGGAAGACGGGTGCCCCGCTCAGGCAAAGAGAGGGACGGTGCCCTGCCTCAATCCAGGTCTCGGAGGGGGTGGATGGTGGCCCCCCACCTGGGGAGGGTGACCTTTACCCAGTCCACCCATTCAAATGCTGATCTCTCTCTACATGCCCTTTCAGACACACTAGAAATGATATCTTACCAACTTTCTGGTCAACCCCAAGCCCGTCAAGCTGACACAGAAAATTAGCTACCACTAGTTCACCCTTTGTCAATGTGGCACCAGACGCATCCCCTTAAACCAGGGATGGGGAACCCTTTTCTGCCAAGGGCTGTTTGTGTATTTGTAACATCATTCACAGGCCCCACAGAATTATCAACTTAAAAATTAGCCTGCTCTGCCGAAACCGGTTTGGCTCAGTGGATAGAGCATCGGACTGCGGACTAAAAGGTCCCAGGTTCGATTCCGGTCAAGGGCACGTACCTTGGTTGCGGGCACATCCCCAGTAGGGGGCGTGCAAGAGGCAACTGGTCGATGTCTCTCTCTCATCGATGTTTCTAACTCTCTATCCCTCTCCCTTCCTCTCTGTAAAAAAATCAATAAAAATATATTTAAAAAATAATAAATAAATAAATTTATAAGAATTAGCCTGCTCTAGTTGGTCAAACTTTTAATTCATTCACCCGTCATGCTGTGGCAGGACCCGAACAAATGATTTTGCAGGCCTTCTAGGGCCTGTGGGCCAGACATTACCCATCCCTGCTTCAAACCTACTTTATCTCAGAATAAAGACAAGATATTAATTCCACCTCACAACACAGAACTGTGCCGTGACCATGGAAGCCGTGTTAACTGCCGCCCCAGGAGAGGAGGCAGAGTCCTTGGGAAAGGTTTGCTCTTCTTCCGATCTCCTGTGGCTTAAATTCTATGTAAAATGAACAATATGTGAACACTGACATGAATGGTATGTTACATGATAAGGGAATGAGAGAAAGAAGAAAACAGGTATCTGCTTCGTGGATGTACATGTGCACACACACGTGTTCATAACGAAGAAGGAGGAAACAGTCATAACCATTACAGCCCTGATGTTGGTAGCTGGGCGGTGGTCACGGCAGATAGTATTTATAAGCACCTTCTCCTCCTGCCCGTCCATGTGCCCTTTGCCTTCGGAAAGCACCGCAGCTGGTCCTGCTCCAGGTTCCAGAAGGGCCCGGGGCCATTTGCTTGAGTTGGGTGGTTGTCGCTTTTCAGGGACTTCATTCATCAAGAGACATCCTAAGGGGTTTCCTGTCCCCCGCTCTTCCTCGCTGCCCACGTCCCCCTGGTCGCCGGATCTAGGGTCCCAGCCAGCCCTGCGACTCCTTTTCTGGGAGCTCAAGAGGCTGGAAGAGCTGGACCCATGGGTCCGGGCTTTTGGAGAAATGGCGCCCTCTGTTGGACACCGATCCAGACCACAAACCACCCTCCAAGAAGCTTGCCCCTGCTGACACTGGAGATGAGTCTTCAAAGGGCCATTCCATGGTTCTACCAAGCCAGCTGCTTCAAGATGGGGAGGGTTGTGGGGAGAGAAGAGGGGACATGGTGAGACCAGGAAGCTCATCCCATGGCCACACTGGTCTTTCTGTGAAGTGAAGTGAGTTCCCAGGTCTCTGTGCTGGGGGTCAGAAGACCCAGTCCTAGTTTTTATTGATTTTTTTTTTTTTTACAGAGAGGAAGGGAGAGGGATAGAGAGTTAGAAACATCGATGAGAGAGAGACATCGATCAGCTGCCTCTTGCACGCCTCCTACTGGGGATGTGCCTGCAACCAAGCTACATGCCCTTGACCAGAATCGAACCTGGGACCTTGCAGTCCACAGGCCGACGCTCTTTACTTTTTTATAAATATATATACATACACACACATACATATTTTATTGATTTTGGACAAGTATCGACCTTTCTAGGTCTCATCTGCCCAAAGTATAAAATGACAAACGTGGACTAGATGATCTCGAAGGTTCCCCTGGCACCCATGCCCCGGGCTTTGCTCCTCCAACGCACAGGCTGGTCCTGTCTTCAGCCTGGGTCTCTGGTGAAGCAGGCGGGCCGGCTGCCCACTTCCAATCCCAGAGCCCACGACCCCCAGCTGGGCCCCGGGATTCCTGAGCACAGCTGGCGCTCCACGTCCTCAGCTTCGGAAAAACAGATCGCCCTCCCCAGCCACCTCTCGCACATTATTCAGGAGTTCATTACTGTTTAATGTAATCACCAAATGTCATCCAAATGCCATTTATTCTGCCTTCTCGCCGGAGAGTTACCTATTTGTTTTGCATTTCACACGAATGGCTCATTATTCTGTCATTTGGGGCTTTATTTTATAATTCATTTGGCAAGTTCCGACGGGTTGAAAATGATGCTGTACGGAGCACAGCTCCTTCTGGACCCCTCTCTGGCACCCAGGAGGCCGGTTCTGGGTACCCTTCACCTTGCTGACGGGTAATGGAGAGAGAAATTCTGCTCTTGCCTCGAGTCCAAACCCAGCATCTGTGAGCCTCTCAGGTGTGCGCGCCGAGGGCTGAGGCAGGTACATAAGAAAGCTCAGAGTCGCTCTGCAATGAGCACACCTCGGTTCGAGTTCTCATTTTGCCTTTTGGCCTTCATTTCCTCTGGCAAGCGGCCTACCTGCTCCGAGCCTCAGTTTCCTCATCTGTAAAATGGGGTGGTAATAGGTCAGCACCTCCAGGGCTGATGTGAAGGTTCAGGGGGGTGAGGCTTGTCCAGCACTTCCCCAGTGCCGGGCACACAGCACCCCCTACATTACCGTATTTTCCGGCATATAAGATGACTGGGCGTATAAGACGACCCCCCACTTTTCCAGTTAAAATATAGAGTTTGGGATATACTCGCCCTATAAGATGACACCCGGCGTATAAGACGACGCCCGATAATTGAGAAGCGTTTCCTGGGTTAAAAAGTCATCTTCTACGCTGGAAAATACGGTAGTTATGAACTCATTTTATCCTGAGCTTCAGGTGGAACATGAGGGCCCAGACCAGCTCTGGCAGGAAGCAGGGGGTAAAGGTCAGAGGGCTCGAGGCGTTGATGGCAATAGGCAGTTCCGGGCACCTGTGGTGTGCAGGGCCCGCCGGGTGGCGGCTGTCCCGGTCCCCTCATTTCTTGCCGCTGGCTGAGAACTGGCTGCTGAGCCAGCAACCCCGAGGGGCCATCGATCTCAGAGACAGATGACACCGTCGCCTGGAAGCAGAGCCCACGTCCGTATATTAAAGGCTCCAGGCAGCTTTACGGGCTGTGCGGCAAGGCCACAGGCTCTGAGCACGGCTCCCCTCCAAGCCCCTGGGGAGCCCCCACCCCAGGATTCAGACTCCAGAAGCCAGGGTGGGGCCTGGGGTGAATCTCAGGGTTCTCAGAACAACAGCCTCTGTGTGTCCTTCTCTGACCTTGAGGCTTTGCAGGCCTCTTGGATTCTTTTTAAATATATTTATTGGTTTCAGGGAGAGGGAGGGAGAGAAACATTAATGATTTTTATTGATTTATATATTTATTGATTTCAGGGAGAGGGAGGGAGAGAAACATTAATGACGAGAGAGATTCATTGACTGGCTGCCTCTTGCACACCCCATATTGGGGATCAAGCTTGCAACCTGGGCATGTGCCCTGACCAGGAATAGAACTGTGACTTCTTGGTTCATAGGTTGACGCTCAACCACTGAGCCACACTGGCTGGCCCTCTTGGATTCTTAAAAGAAAAAAGTTATTAGGTGGCTGCTGATAAGATCAGCACCTGTACAATGGAGACCAGGAAGACAGAGAAACCCACTTAGAGGGAAATGGTCGTCCCGTTCCCTAGTGAGCGCTGGCGTGTTGGGACCGCCTCCGTCTTTTGTCTGTGACACATGGTGTATTGCTTGCACCTACGGTGCTATCAGACCACAAAGGGCTCCCTCTTGGGTGTCTGCCCCGGTCCTCCAGTGTTGGAAGCTGCCCTTCACTAGCAGAGAGGTGTGGACAAGGAACTGGAAGGCTGGAGAACTTGAGGCTCTGGCAAGGGTCAGAGCCAGGCACCCACTGTCTGGTGGAGACAAAGGGAGCTGAAGCTAGTTCCACCTTTTAGTCTCACGTACATCCTTACTGATGAGATAGTCTTCCTGGCCCTAACTGGTGTGGCTCAGTGGATAGAGCGTCAGCCTGCCACCTGAAGGGTCCAGGTTGGTTTCCAGTCAAGGGCATGTACCTTGGTTGCGGGCACATCCCCTAATGGGAGGCAGCTGAACGATGTTCCTCTCTCATCGATGTTTCTAATTCTCTATCCCTCTCCCTTCCTCTCTGTGAAAAATCAATAAAATATATTTTAAAAAAAGATAGTTTGCCTGTTACTGGAAATTGCCTGCCTAAGGGCTATAAGTGGATCCCAAACCTGAATAAAAAGGATCGCAAGGCCACAGCAAAGCGGAGTCCTCTCTTGGGCTTCCACCTGGCCTCCAATTCCCAAATTATTATTTTTTTATCTTGTCTTTTTCATTTGTGTGCGGCCTCCTCCAGAACCCGAACCCTGAGCCATGTGGGACGTGGGGGGATCACACTCCCACTCCAGCCCTGCTCTGGGCTGGCTCAGAGAGTCATCCTCTCTCTGGCAGACCTGCCATCTCTCTCCTGGACCCTAATTTCTGGCTTGTACCCCCAGACTCCCCATCCTGAAATCATTCCCTGGACCCTTTCTCCCCCTCAAACCATTTACCACGCTCCCTCTTTAACTCACCGCCAGCTGTCTGAATTCCCTCCCCGCGTCCCCTCCTGTCCCCTGAGTCTAGTCGCTCCCTGGCACCCAATCTCAGGCTTCCCCCAGATGCCCCAGGGCAGTGCCATCCAGGAGGAACAGGATGCCAGCCACACACGGAATTTAAAGCCTTCCTCCCGCCACAGGCAAGAATTACAGAGACACGGTGAGATTGATTTTAATAATATATTTCACTTAACTCAATCTATCCCAGCTATTATCATTGCAACCTGAAGCGGAATCAATAGAAAAGTTATTCATGGGCTACTTGGCTTTCTTTTTCTTTTTATTTTTGTACCAGCTCTGCAGCCTGGTATTTTTACACGTAGAGCAAGCACGTCTCGATGGGGACTAGCCATCTTTCAAGTGCTTCGTGGCCACGTGTGGCCAGTGGCCACGGCTTTGGGTGACACACATCGAGGGGACCCAGTGGGCAAACCCTCCACCTCCTCTTCTCAGGGAACTGACTCATAGAATTTGTTCCTGTGCGACCGCTTATTTTGTACCTTTATTTCTGAAACGTCTTTATCCTATCAGCAACACACCATCATCTCTAAATATCAGACAAAACCAGATATGGGGTTCTCGATCTTGGAAAGAAGATGTTTGTGACTTTCTGTCCCCTCAGGCCCTTATGGACATCGGGCCCTGGTTGGGCAGAGGGCTCACCTTGCCAGCAGGATTCATGATGGCCGGAGCACGAAGAGGCAGGAGTGGCCACTGTTAGAATCCAAAGGGAAGGTCCCCCCAGGAAGCGGAGTGTGGAGTTTGTGCCATAAATATAGACGGAGCAGAGAGGAAGGGCAGGCCCAACTCTGCATCCCGCTGCCCAATGAAATGGGGGGAGGGGGACCCTCAGGCCAGTATCAGGGTGAAGGCGCGTTCTGCAGGGTGTTCAGTGGCCCAGAGAGTCGCTGAAGGCCCAGATTCCGGTCTGATTCGTTCAGCCACAAGCAGAGCTGGGCCACCAATAGGGAGAGGCTGTCGCTCCTTGTGGAGATGGAAGGGCTGCTCTTCCAGCGCCGGTTCCAGACCCACCTCTGCCACCGTGGCAGCGCCACCACCACCCGACCACCCCGACCCAGCTGCCATCCTGAGTCCTGCCTCGGGACTCGGGGTCACTGAAACTCTACATAAATGGGGCTACAGCCACCAGACAGAAAGGGCCAAAGCAGCTATGCTTCGTGGAGGGCGATGTTTAGAAGAGGTTACCTTTAAGAAGTGGGAGGGGATTGGACTTGAGAGGTCTGGCTTGTCACATAAAACCCAGAAATGCACATGCATCCATCAGCTCAGGCTGTTACAGCAAAATGCGGTAGACCAGGCGGCTTAAGCACAGACATTTGTTTCTCAAGGTTCTGGAGGCTGGGAAGTTCAAGGTCAAGGTGTTGGCTGATTTGGTTCTTGGCGAGAACTCCCTACCTGGCCCATAGACAGCCACCTTCTTGCTGTGTCCTCATGGGGCAGAAGGAGAGCTGGAGACCACGCTGTCTGGTGCCTCTTCTGATAAAGGCAAGAATCCATCAAGAGAACCCCACCTTATGACCTATGCTTGGGATTTTTGAGAATTAAGGCAGATCATTCCCAATTTTCTCTTATTGGAAGCAAAATGATGAAGAAAATTTCAGAAATGAAATCTAAGCGTGATTGACTGAGAATCAAATTGCTGGAGAAGGTGTTTATGTTTCAAAGACATGGGATACACAGAATTGACTTGCCCTCCAGAAAAAAAAAAACACATCCAATCACACCTACCAAGTCCTGTTAGGAAGTGTTTTTTCTCCCCATGTCTTCAACAGCATTGGGGATTGTTATCAACTGTTTTTCCTTTTTAAACATTTTATTGATTTTTTACAGAGAGGGAGGGAAAGGGAGAGAGAGTTAGAAACATTGATGAGAGAGAAACATCCATCAGCTGCCTCCTGCACACTCCCTACTGGGGATATGCTCTCAACCAAGGTACATGCCCTTGACCGGAATCAAACCTGGGACCCTTGAGTCCGCAGGCTGATGCTCTATCCATGAGCCACACCGGTCAGGGCCAACTTTTTTTTTCTAATTTGATAATGAAATATCTCCCTACCCCGCCCCACTCCTCTTTGAAATTGCTTCTTTTTCTTCTCAACCTTGGCACAGTTTCCCTCTGCCCCACCTGCCCTCCATCTGTCTGTGCCCCCAGCTACCTGCCTAGCACCTCCTTTTCTTCCGGGACATCCCTTTGTGGATTTGAGTGAAACCAGCTCAACCAACTCCGTCTGGCTGCCATCCCTTCAAAAAGCCCCAGCCTCCTGTTCATCTCCTCTGTGGCCCTACATCGATACGTGCTAAACTGGGAACGACCAAGAACCCTCCTCGTTAAGACTTGCGGCCAGAAATGGCGGCGCCATCCTCAGACCTTGTTAACGTCCCAGTGACCTCAAGGGGAAACTGTCCGTGCTCAGTGCACTCAAGATGTGACCACATTATTGCCTGATCCCCTCCCGACTGTCTTGGTAGCTAACATTGATGGAGTCTCCCCAGAGGCAGGGACAGAGACACGAATGCACACCAACCGGCACCACACACAGAGCCGCGTCGTAAAGATCAGCCTGAAAGCGCTTTCCTGCCGCTTCCCGGGAGCCCCGGGCAGAGTGGGAACAGGATGAGGCAGCAGTTCTTAGCGGGCACATCCCCGAAAGGGGGAGGAAGCGTGGGCTGCAGGTCCCGTTATAAAGGCCTGCCTCGCCCTGGCTGGTTTGGCTCCGTGGATGGAGTGTTGGCCTGTGGACGGAAGGGTACCTGGTTCGATTCCAGTCAAGGGCATGTACCTGGGTTGCAGGCCCGGTCCCTAGTGGGCATTGTGCAGGAGGCAGCCGATCGATGATTCTCTCTCATCATTGATGTTTCTGTCTTTCTCTCCCTCTCCCTTTCTCTCTGAAATCAATAAAAATATATATATTTTTAAAAAGGACTTACCTTACAATACCTTCAGGGATGTATGTGCTAAACTAGGGTCTGAGCAACTTACTTCTGCTTCTAAAAATCTTTGGAAAATCAAAACGAAGCAACCGATATGGAGCCCAAAGCCCAATCTGCTCTCCTCCGCCTTCTCTCTTGAGCTGCAGACTGGACTTTAACTGGGTGTTCTGCTGGGACCCCAGACTCAAGATGTGACCCCATTACTGCCTGATCCCCTGCCGACTGTTCTGATAGCTGACATTGATGGAGTCTTCCCAGAGGCAGGGACAGAGACCCGAATGCAAATAGTGTATTCGAGGGTGATCCTAGGACACCCTGGGAGGTAGGGGTCAAGTTGGAACTCAAGAGGGAGGCCAAACAGGGGGTGTTCATGAGCAGGTGACACTGTGGGCACCTGGGCTTACTCTTCTGGGACCCCTGAGAGCCTTCAGAGAGCACCCCTTAAAGGTGTCCCAGGGGAGGGGCAAAGAGCCAGGTGTTTACCCACGACTTGCCTTGCCCGTCACCCCTTCAGATCGGGAAGGGCTCGGGCAGCGAGTGAGGCCTGGAGCAGAGACTGCAACAGGAAGCCATTGGCTTTTGCAGGAAGGGGAGCGCCAGTGGGCCGGGAGGGGCCGCCCCAGCCTCCTCTGTCAGGGCAGCTTCCTGCCAGTCACCCTGCTATTTGATTGCGCACCATCTTCCTAGTCACACCAGCGGCGCAGGAGGAGGAGAGCCTGGTGGTCCTCTTACAGACGGAGGTGGAGGCTCGGCGGTGCCCACGGACTGGCTCAGGGTGACCCACAGCCAGGAGGGAGGAGGCTGGGCTTTGCACCCCGAGCCTGGGCCGTCCTAGCGCCTCCCGCCTCCCATCCCTCACCGCTGGGCTCCCTCCCGCCAACCCTCTCCTTCCGGGCGGCCCCTCTGAAGAAATGGGAGGCAGATAGAATCAGGAGCTTATTTACCTCCCAGGCCGCGTGTTCCCTTAAATCACAGGCCTCTTGCAATTTTCTGAGCTGTCGGTTCCCCTCTTGGCAGGCGTTAACTCTGCGGACGGAGCTCTGCCCACAGGGCCTGCGAAGGCCGAGCACGGGGGGCGACTCTGAGGCCGGCTCCCACCGGCGGGGTTCTGATTAGAGCGAACACGTGTGCGCGCGGGATAAGTCCTGATGCTTTTTCTTCTTCCTGGAAAACTACCATTTTCTTGCACTTTGAATCGGCTCTAAAGAAGGTGCCTCTTCCGTCTGCTGGGTTCAAAACATTGGTTAAGCGCAGGGGAAGGAAAGCATTTTCATTGTCGATTTCTCTCACCTCTCCACTCTGCTGTTCCCTTAATTTAACAACAACAACAACAATAATAATAGCAGCAGCAGCAGGAGTAATAATAGCAATACCTCGATTTCTCTCACCTCTCCACTCTGCTGTTCCCTTAATTTAATAATAATAATAATAATAATAATAATAATAACAATATAGCAGCAGCAGTAGTAATAGCAAACCTATTACTGATGAGTGTTTACTCCATATGCAAAATGATATACAGATGTGCTGAATTGTATAAGCATTTATATATATTACATATGCATATACTAGTAGCCTGCGCACCAATCCGTGCGCCGTAGCTCGCCAGTAGTTCGCTGCCCTGCCTCCTGTAGCTCCCTCCGCTCACACCCGCCTCCTACCCCCTCTTCATAGCTTGCTGTCCTGCCCCCTCCTGTAGCTCTCTGCCACCCGCCTGTAGCTCACTGCCCCACCCTCCTGCTAATCTGTGTTTCACAGTCGGTCATTACGCTTCACAGTGTAACGACCATTTGCATATTACATCTTCATTATATAGGATGTATTTATATATTATTAGAAGCCCAGTGCATGCATTCATACATGGGTGGGGTCCCTCAGCCTGGCTGGCGATCGGGGCCCATTGGGGCTGTGGGAGGTGGGCTGTTGGAGGTTGGCTGTGGAGTGTATTGACCACCATGGGGCAGCTACTGCATTGAGCGTCTGCCCCCTGGTGGTTAGTGCGTGTCATAGCGACTGGTTGACTGTTGATCCAGTCATTCTGATTCCGAATGAATGATCGCTTAGGCTTTTATATAAATAGATTATACATAAATACATGAATGTAAATACCTAAACATTGTATTATCCACTCTCCACAATACCCTGTGAGGTCAGGGCATTCACATGTTGCAAAGGCTGAACCGGAGGCTCAGAGAGGTTCAGTAACTTTCCTGAGCTCACCAGCCAGGAAGGGTGGAGCTGAGACCAGCTCCCTGTCCGGTGCTCTCACTGCTCCCTTTCTCCCCACTGCAGCGCCTGCCTCTTTCTGGATGCCCCTCCACCCCCATTTCAGGCGTCGGCTGCTTGTCCCTTTCTCCCCGTGGGACCTAGGTGGAACTGCCACACCGCACGTGCGTCCTCTGCAGTGAGGCTGAGAACTCAGGGCGGGCCTGGACCCGGTCCCCTGCTCTGTCCTTGGAGCCGCTGCCCACAGCCCTGCGCAAGGCCTGTCCTCGCAGACAAATACGCCGGAGCGTGATCTGTGGAGCGCCTCCGGACCAAGGAGCTTTTTTTCACCTTCGGTTTCGATTTCCATTATTCTTGCTATCGCGTAGAGGCCATGAAAAATAAGTACCACGGGCATTTATCTCCTCCTTCCCCAGTCTCGCTCCTGCCGCCTCCCTCCCCTCCTTTCTCCTCTGTGGCTTGTCTGGGCTGTGACTGTCCTTTTGCTGGCCCCAGCAGGGCACGGAGCCATCCCCACGGCCCGAGCACAGTCCGTGTGGGCACTGTGGTTCTCTCTTCTCCAGATGCCCCCAAGAAAATCTAAGTGGAAGTGATTCCGGAAAGATGTTCTAGACATCTAACCGGCCACAAAAGAAAAGGCTGCGAGACCCAGATCCGGGCCTACAGACCGAGTGGCTGTGGGCACATTCCCGACAAGGTTTAGGGGCGAGAGGAGAGGGGGCACCGAGCTGACCACGGCTTCTCTCCCTCCAGGCTCTGCCGGGTCATTCTCGCACTCAGCGAGCATCCTCTGAGCACCTGCTACGCTGTTTCCCTGAAAATAAGACAGTGTCTCATATTAATGTTTGCTCCCAAAGATGCGCCAGGTCTTATTTTCCGGGGAGGTCTTATTTTTCCATGAAGAAGAAGACGGTACACATTTATTGTTGAACAACAACAAAAAAAGGAAATGTATTACCTGTAAACGGTACGGTAGTCGTTGTCATCACAAACCAGCTCACGGATGGGCCGCAGCGCAGCCGGAGCTGTTCAGGCAGGGCGAGGGCTCTTTAAATCAGGAGTCAGACGCCTGATGGTAACTTCGGGGGGCCTTCTATTCTGGGGAGGCCTTATGTTTGGGGGAGGCCTTACTATCAGGGAGTCTTATTTTCGGGGGCACCTGTGATGGAACCCAAGGCGCCGGTGTTCTTACAAATGGGCCCGGCTCCACGGTCATTACCACAGAGCCAGCCGGAGTCTGCTGCCTTCTCCTTTCATCAAGGCTTGGCACGCTGGTTTTCTGTCTCCTCTCGGGATGCCAGGGCTGAGCACACGCGCTCCTCTGCAGGGACAGAAGACCAGCAGCCCCCAGGGGCGGCCGGGACCCTCCTGTAGAAAGAGGACATGCTCTCCGCTGCTACCAGGCCTTTCCACTGGATGTTCCCTGGCCTGGAACATTCTCCGCCCTCCCCTCCCCGCCCTGTCACCTGGCTGGTTCCTACATCCCATCCCCCAGTGGTGGATTTCCCAGAGCACCACCCCATCCCTTTTTTTCCTTCCTCCCTCCCTCCCTCCCTCTCTTCCTTCCTTCCTTCCTTCCTTCCTTTCTCAGTTTCTTTCTTTTAAAATATATATTTTATTGATTTTCCACAGAGAGGAAGGGAGAGAGATAGAGAGTCAGAAACATTGATGAGAGAGAAACATCGATCAGCTGCCTCCTGCATACTCCCTACTGGGAATGTGTCCGCAACCAAGGTACACGCCCTTGATGGGAATCGAACCTGGGACCTTTGAGCCTGCAGGCTGACGCTCTATCCACTGAGCCAAACCGGTTAGGGCCCTTCCTTTCTTTTTAAAAAATATATATCTTTATTGATTTCAGAGAGGTAGGGAGAGGAAGAGAGAGATAGAAACATCAATGATGAGAGGAATCATGGATCGGCAGCCTCCTGCATACCCCACACTGGCCTGCACCCTGACTGGAAACCACACCCTGAGCTGTTCATAGGCTGATGCTCCACCACTGAGCCACGTGGGCTGGGCCATCCCTTCCCTTTCACTGTCCCCTTGTCATCTCTGCAGTGTCAATTTCCTTACGAAACTGCGAGCTCTGGGCGGACAGTGGCTCCTCGGGTTGTGTGACAGCTGTGTCCTCAGACGCCAGCTCAGGACACATTCAAAGGAGGTGCCCCTGCCTCAAGAGACTGCCCCTTGGTAAACAGTCACCCCAATTCATACCCAAACCTCGGAACCCAGCGTGTGAGCAGAACCCCCAAACGCGGGCAGAGCCCGGCCCGCACAGCTGCCGGGCGACCTCCGAGCAGCCTGCATTTGCTAAGGGGGACAGCTGTAACCCACAGGCTCCACCGTGCACACGGAAGACCTGAAATAACACAGTTTGCGTCTGCCGGGGGCGGAAGCGAGGCCGGTCTCGGCTCCAGGGAAGAAAACGGGGCGCGGAGAGCTGAGCATGAAGAGGCGGCTTAGCGAGGCGAGGCGAGGCCCGGAAGTGGGTCAGGGCTGGGTGCCCAGCAAATTAGTGACTGTTTACTGAGCGGCGCTTCTCCGCTGTGTGTGGCCGCGCCGTTGGAGACTTCACTCACTCGAGGATTTTGCTTTAATGGAAGAACAGCGTTTCCTTTTGAAAACAGCTTTCCCTCCTGAAAGGGAACTGACTGCCACGTGCCAAGGCTGGGCATGCTGGCCCGGGGGAGGGCAGGAGGGGAGAGTAGCGACCTTTGATTCCCACCCTCGTGCTTGCGTGTTTCCTCCGCCAGGTCCGAACCAGAGAAGGTGGAAAAAAGACCTTGAATTTCCCCATCCGCCTGGGTCCTCTGACTCTCACATGGCAATGGAAACCCGGGTGCCTACATTTCTGAGTTTCTAAGTCTCTAAGTTGGGGGGCTCCTACACAGTCTCTTCAGCCTTCTCTTCTGCCCCCACCCCCACGTTTCTTTTTAAAATATATTGATTTTTTTTTACAGGGAGGAAGGGAGAAGAATAGAGTTAGAAACATTGATGAGAGAGAGACATTGATCAGCTGCCTCCTGCACGCCCCCCACTGGGGATGTGCCCGCATCCAAAGTACGTGCCCTTGACCGGAATCGAACCCGGGACCTTTCAGTCCGCAAGCCGACGCTCCATCCACTGAGCCAAACCGGTTTCGGCCACGTTTCTAATGAATGCCTGACTAGCATGGGAAATACGGTCGTTAGTGAAACAGAACTCTGCAGTGCCTAACAGCTGTGCAAGGTGATAAAGGGAATTCAAGACCCCGGGTCAGAGGTGAGGCAGCCCCTGTACCAGCTGGAGAGGAAATGGCTGGTGGTCTCTGCCGTCACAGATGAAATGTAAACCAGCAGGTGTGGCGTTCCAATAAGACTTGGCTTGTGGACACTGACGTGTGACCTGCATGTAATGGTCATGTATTAGGGTTCTAGATGGGGCGGCCTGGGCCTCCCTCCGCTCTCTCTCCAAGAGCCGGCTTCTGCAGGGGCTTCCAGGCTGAGGAATGGGCTCAGACCCGCCTCCAGCTCAGGCAGAAAGCAGGAGCTGGGGGTTCGAGGGGGCCAGATCTTGGGCAGGGAAGGCCGGGACTTCATGGATCTCATGTTCCCATCAGCCTGCGGGTGGCAAAAGGTGGAACACGTGCAGGTGGGAAATGACGAGTCTTTTTCTTTCAATCATAAGGTTGGTTGCTGCCGGGACAAAAACAATCACGTCCAGGGTGGACATTTTGGGAAACGGAGAAAAGAAGGAAGGAGAGAAGGAGAGCACCCAGCACCTCGTAACTGCCATCATTAACAATTTTTGGAGAATGTCATTTGTTTTGGTGTTCCTCGGTGTGATTTGCATTTCACAGGGTTGATACGGTTCACACAATTTTGTATCTTGCTCCCCCACCACATACACGTTTACTTTTATAGCATACTAGAGGCCCAGTGTACGAATTCATGCACCGGTGGGGTCCCTTAGCCTGGCCTGTGGGGATCTGGTCGAAACCGGCTCTCCAACATTCCTCCAGGGGTCCCAGATTGTGCAGGCCAGGCCGAGGGATCCCCTGGTGCACGTGCACCGGGCCTCTAGCATGCATATAAGATCTTTGGTTAATCTCTTCCCACCTCCTCCTCCTCCCTTCCCTTTGAGATTCACCAGTCTGTTGCATGTTTCCATGCCTGTGGTTTCCGCTCCTGTGTTGAGTATCTGCTCCCTGGTGGTCAATGCGTGTCATAGCTACTGGTCGGACGGTCGAACGGTCAGTGGTTGGCTGGTCGCTTAGGCTTTTATATCCTACTAGAGGCCCAGTGCATGAAATCAGATGGGTAGGGTCCCTAGGGCCTAGCTTCCTGTGATGAGGGCCATCTTCTGCCTGTTTGCCAGTCCCCAGGCCAAATGCCACCTGCTGCCAGGCAGTCAGACTGTTGGGATCACCACTCATCCCCGGCTGCTCAGGGGCTCAGACCTGTGGGGAAGCAGGTGCCGGCGACTTCACCTCCAGCCACATGCGTCAGGCCGGTCGCTGATGGAACACGCTGCCCACTTGGGGTCACTCACATGGGCACAGTTGCCACCACGACCACTGCCACTGCTGCTGGGGCTTGAGGAGCTGACGGAAGCTGCAGGACCTTCCCACAACCTACCCAAGTGGGCAGCACATTCCATCAGCAGCCGGCCTGGTGCACATGGAAGTGAAGTTGCTGGTGCCTGCTTTTCCGCAGGTCTGAGCCCCCGGAACAGATGGGGATGAGCTGGTGATCCCCAAGACCTGACAGCCAGCCTGTTCCTCCTGCTACCCACTCCGATTTCCCTGTTCACAATCACTCATCCATCGAAGCCTATGGGCCAGGGGCAGGGACTAAGAGGTCAGCCATTCAGTCTGCTCACCAGTCCCCAGCCCCGCCCCTCCCTGCCGGCTAGTTGGTCGCCACAGACACTGACTTTTTATATATAGATATATTAAAAGGCTAATATGCAAATCAACTGAACAGCGGAACGACAAGTTGCTATGACATGCACTGACCACCAGGCAGCAGTGCACTCCCATAGGGGGAGCACAGCTCAGCCAGAAGCCAGGCTCACGGCTGGGGAGCACAGCAGTGGTGGTGGGAGCCTCTCCTACCTCCATGGCAGTCAGACATCCCCCGAGGCCTCCTAGACTGCAAGAGGGCACAGGCCAGGCTGAGGGACCCTCCCTCCCCCACCGAGTGCACAAAATTTGTGCACTGGGCCTCTAGTATATAGATAAGTATTTCCCCACGTGATGACAAGTTTCCTGTACATATAATTTTGAACGGCCAGATAAAACCTCATAGAGGGCTGTGGCCTTATTTCTCCTGCCCACACCCTCTTGCCAGACATCTTGATGGTTCCTGGGTCGTGTGCAGCTGTGGGAACTGGCAGGTCCTGGGAAGGCTGGTCACGAGGTCTCAGGCCCCCGGGCAAGTGGCTTAACTGCTGCGCTCACCGGTGGGGCCAGGACTCTGCCGAGCTGCGGTCGCCACTGTCAGACCTGCTCATCTCAGAGCAGCTCTATCTTCATTTCTGACGGGTCTGCAGCAGCCGGGGCCCTGACACTTCCGCTTTATGTCTGCTGCTCGGGGAGCCTCTCTGTCAGATGGCTAATGAACTGTAAACAGACACTCCGGCGCTACAGGGGCGCCCTCGACCTGCTGTGTCTGTACAAAGAGGCAAGGAACCTCAGGGAGGCAGATCAGGCCAGGCTGGCACCGGCCCCTCTGGCGGAGGCGGTGGGGGGGATGGGGGGCAGAGAATGTCTGTCCCCTGCTTGTGCCCTCCCTGTGGAGAGACAGGGGCGGTGCTGGGCCCTCAGACTCCGTGCTCATTGCATTGGAGGCTCGGGGAGTCGCTGCCCTACCTCCGCCCCCAGCCCTCCAGCTCAGCGCTTCTCCAGACCTGCTTCGTGACTAGACTCAGCAGAGCAGGGTTTAGGAAATGCCGATTCCCAGGCCCTCCATCCGGAAGAGTGGGGCTGGGAGCGTTGGGTGGGGCCCCTCCTGATCAGATGAGCACGTTGCTTTGGGAACCACCGGGTTAGTCTGGGGACACCCCAAATCTCCACTCAGAAGCTGCCTCCTCAGTTTGAGCTCAGGCTGCTAACAAGCCCCACTCTGGCAGGGTGAGTCTGCACTCTTTTTTGAAAACTGCTGCTCTAATTCAATTCTTTCATTTACAACCGAGCGAGCGAAGCCCAGAGAAACTGAGGGTCACCAGGGCAGAGCTGGACGAGAACAAGGCTCCCCCGTGCCCCCGGAGCGTCATGGTCCCCACTTCTGTTCATGCCTCCTCCCCAACCCCCCAGCCTCTTGGTGGCCAAGCTAATAAAATCCTGTGATTTCCACAGACTATTGCATCCCGCCAAGCCTTGTGGCCACTTGCGTTGGTTCTGCGAGGAGGGAGGAGAGAGAAATGCAGATCCCCGTGGGTGGAGGGAGAAAACGCTGAGGTTCTTTCCTGTTCGAAAGTCCCCGGTCTGGTCCTAGAGCCACCCGCGGGGACTGGAGCTGGGCTCCGCAGCCCTGGGCTGGTTTGCCAATGCCAGTCAGGTCCGTAGCGGGCACGGGGCCAGGTCCCTTAGGGGAGGTAGGGACACCGAGTGGCGGGGGTGCCTTGCCTGATGAAGGGTGAATGGCTCTCCTCTGGCCTGTGGGAAGGAACAGAAGTGGGACGCTGGACTCAGAGAGGGACCTGAGTTCCCCATAGAATGTGTGTGTGTGTGTGTGTGTGTGTGTGTGTGTGTGTGTGTGAGAGAGAGAGAGAGAGAGAGAGAGAGAGAGAGAGAGAGAGAGAGAGAGAGATTTGGGCAAAAGGGCTGCCAGCTCAAGGGCTGTGTGTCCCCTCTGATCTGCTCCGGGCAGGGAGGCATGAAATGGGCCCCGGGAGGAAGCTATGGCAGCAGAGGGAGCCGGGGCCGGTGATGAAATATGGATGAGGTTTTTCATCCGTTAGTCGGTAGCTGGGGCTGTGGGCACGGCTGGCTGGGGACCTGGGGTTTGTCTAACCTGATGACGGCCATTTTCAGCGACACTGGCTCCCTCACCTCTGGTCGCTCCCCTCCTCAGGTTCCTGGAGGAGGGAGGGGGAGGTTGGGGAACCCGGACAGAACTAGTTCCCTGGAGAAGAGGCGGGGGCGCCGAGGAAGTTCTGCTCTGAGTGGGCAGGGGCGTCCTGGTGTCATACCAGGAAAGCTCTTTCCAGCCCCTGCTCCTGCGCTGTTCACCTGCACCCCAGTGCCTAGCACGGTGCCTGAGATGCAGGCTCAGCTAGGGTTTGTCAAGAGGATGAATGAAGAACCTTCGCATCCAGGCCCTTCAGAAACTAGCTCTCTGCCAAGGGTCAGTGGGTCACGTGATCTACTTAATCTCCGTTGTTGTATTAGTGGGCGCTGATTCACTCCTTCAGCCTCCCTATACTGAGCACCTACTATGTGCCGGACAAAGTTCTTGTGGTCAAGACACCCACCCCCCAGAGCCAAAAGGTTGCTGCTCTCAGGAAATTGTCTCAGAAGCAATTTCTCTCTCTTTTTAAAAATATATTTTTTATTGTTGGTAGTATTATCAGTGGCAGTTTCTTGAATGAAAGAAAGAAGAAGAACAGAGGTGTGTTGGGCCTGGGGAGGGTGGTGGGGAGAGATCTCTGTTTGGGGGAGGGAAAGGGAGACTTCCAAAGTGCTGTCTTGTGAGCCTCACATTGATCCGAGCCCGGCTGTGCTGGCAGGGAAACTCCAGTGACTCATGCCAAGGTGCCCTGGGAGTTGGAGGCAGGGCCAGCGTCCCGGCTGTGGGCTGAGATTAACGGCAGCATCACCGGGCTGGTTCCCAGTGTTCCAGGCATGGTGCCGCGAGCAGCCTGAGCTGGGAGAGGCAGAACCTTCTCTCTCCTGCATCGCCCGTCCCCCCATCTGATTTGCTGCAGTCCTAAGGGACTAGAGTTGGGGTGATGTGTCATGAATGTCACGTTGGAAATGCTGACGCTGCTAGGAAGAAGAGCGGTACTAGCCAAAGAGGGTCCTGGGTACATGTGTGGGGGTGTGACTGGACACACAGGATTACTCTGGCGTGTTCCCCACCATCCCCCCTCCCCCGCTGGAGAAAGAGGGTCTGGCCTTATCCACTCGGTTTCTTCCACCCGCGTGGCCCCCACGCACCTCCAGGAAGAGCCCTCGAGTTACCGGCCTGGCTCTTGGGCTTTTTTTTTTTTTTAATATATTTTATTGATTTTTTTACCGAGAGGAAGGGCGAGAGATAGAAAATCAGAAACATCGATGAGAGAGAGACATCGATCAGCTGCCTCCTGCACGCCTCACTCTGGAGATATGCCCGCAACCAAGGTACATGCCCCCGACCGGAATCGAACCTGGGACCTTTCAGTCCGCAGGCTGACGCTCTATCCACTGAGCCAAACTGGTCTCGGCTCTTAGACTGTTTGAGGCGCAGCACCAGGGAGAATAAGGGGAGTAGCTGGGAAATCTGAAGCCGGGGCGTTGGAGCCAGGGATAGCGGGGCGTGGGAGGAAGGAGGCCCCGGAATCAGATGTGGAAGGAGAGGGATGCAGCTGGGGGAGGAGAGGAAGGCAGAGGACAAGGGAGCAGGGAAGTTCTGACCGGGCGCGCCTTCGAAAGGCGGGAGACAGCCCACGGAAGAATGTGGAATGCTTTCAAATAACCGGCGTGTGGCTCAGCGGTGACATGGGCCGGGTGGTCGCCGGCTTTCCTAGGGGTTACAAGTCATGAGAACAAAGACAGAAGCGACGCCGACCAGAGACCACATGTGCCCGCGTGGGAGTAGAACGGGCCCACTCGCTCCCGTTTCCTTTAAGAACACTGTTCCACCTCCTTTCTTTTTTTACCTTGTAAGTGCTGACCTCCGGAAGCCTGCTTCCCTCTCCGCTGACTCATTCCCATACTGAGTCTCCAAACTCTTTAAGTCCTAAGGGCCTGGGTGAAAGAAATCTCAGCGAGATAAGGAGGAAAAACGTGTCTCCGCCCCCCTCCTGCCGCCAGGAGGGAGCAGGTTCCGGGCTGCGGCCAGAATCCATCCTGGCACCTGTTCTTTCCAATGCGAGAGCTTACAGGCGGCAAGCACTCGCCGAGAGAAAAACCCCGAGATCCCGATCGATCGTGTTGCTTAGTAATTCATTTCCCTGGCACCCAGACTTCAAGGGCCGTTTGTCTTCCGGGAGGTGGACAGAGTGGCGGGTTGTCTTTGGGAAACCGGAGGAGGCGGGTGGGTGTGCCTTTTCTCCCGCAAACAGAAGCTGGGCCTGCTGGGATTCTTTTTTTTTTTTAAATAAATTTTATTGATTTTTCACAGAGAGGAAGGGAGAGGGACAGAGTTAGAAACATCGATGAGAGAGAGACACTGATCAGCTGCCTCCTGCACGCCCCCTATTGGGGATGTGCCTACAACCAAGGTACATGCCCTTGACCGGAATCGAACCTGGGACCTTTCAGTCCACAGACCGACCGACGCTCTATCCACTGAACCACACCGGCCTCGGCGGGATTCTTATTTCAGCAGGAGTCTGAGAGCCTTTGTCTCATTTCATTACAGAGTTCTTCACCCGGACTATCCTGGTGAGTTCTCACAACCCCACGAGGCAGGCGGGCGCTATTGTCACCCCTCTTTTGCAGACAGGACAACGAGACGCCGTGAAACTGACTAATGTGCCAAAGGGCCTGCAGCTGGCAGGTGGCAGAGCCAGGGGTTCCGGCCAGGTGGCAGCTGTAGAGCCCACATCTGGACAGGGGCCTCCGGCGGAGGGCAGTTTCGTTTCTTCCCGGGGGTTGGCGGCTCTGGGAAGCAGAGGGTGGAGGAAAGGGAGCCTTCTCTAGAGTCTAAGCATCCAGGGAAGAGGAGAGAAGGACCTCAGGGGCAGGGCAGCTCTGCAGAGCCTGGGAGGGAGAGATACGTGCAGAAAAGAAAGAAGAGGCGCATGCCGAAACCGGTGTGGCTCAGTGGATAGAGTGTCGGCCTGCGGACTGAAAGGTCCCAGGTTCGATTCCGGTCAAGGGCATGTACCTTGGTTGCGGGCACATCCCCAGTAGGAGGTGTGCCGGAGGCAGCTGATCGATGTCTCTCTCTCATCGATGTTTCTAACTCTCTATCCCTCTCCTTTCCTCTCTGTAAAAAATCAATAAAATATATTTAAAAGAGGAAAGAAAGAAGAGGCACAGAATTTGGAGGGGGGTCCTGCGTCTGGATACAGGAGGCTGCAGAGGGTGCAGGGGAGTGGGAGGAGACTAGGAAAGGCTGCAGGGGCTGCGAGAATGACTGGCCGGAGCCTGGTTGGTGAAAGGGACAGAGATTTCAAGGTCAATGCAACTCGGGAGGCGGGCACCTTCTACAAAGAAAATGAGGTGAACAGTAAGGACTGGATCGGGGCAGGGTGCAGACCCTGCTTAGGGACACTGCCTAGAGGAGCAGCGAGCTCTCTGGATAGAATGAGAGGAAGTATATAGAATACAGGAGAACCCAGTCAGCGCCTTAACCCATTGCCAAGCTAGCTGGGCAATGTAGGCTCCACCTGGAACGGCCTGGCTTTTACATGGCCTTTATGGCATATTCACTCCTCCTGGTAATGACAGTTAGTGCATTGAACAGGGGCGGGCACCATAGGCCGTCCTTCAGGTTAGCTATAGTGCTGGTCTGGCTAATGTACTTGTCCATTCTCCTCCTAATTACTGCGGGAAGCCTTCCCAACACACACACACACACACACACACACACACACACACACTCAGAAAAGATAACAATTCTAATTATCTTTTGCTACCTAACCCATTACCCTAGACTTAGCGGCTAAAATCCACCATTTAAAAAACATCCTCACCCAAATGTTTTTATTGATTTTTAGAGAGAGAGAGAGAGGAAGTGGGGGCGGGGGGGGGGAGAAACATTGATATGAGAGAGAAACTTCAATCGGTTGCCTCCTATATGGGTCTTGACTAGGGTTCAAACCCACAACCTAAGTGTGTGCCCTGACTGGGGAGCAAACCCACAACCTTTTGGTGCATGGCACAATGCTCCAACCAGCACAGCCACCTGGCCAGGGCGAAAGCCACCATTTTATTATGCTCACGGCTTCTGTGGGTCGGGCATTGGGAAAGGACATAGCAGGGATGGCCGGTCTCTGCTTATAGGACACCTGGGGCCTCACCTAGGGGGACTCAGTCTAGGGCCAAGAATCATCTTGAGGCAACGTCACTCCCACAGCTGTGGGTTCTTATTGGTTGACCCCTTGGACCTAAAACATGGCTGTCAGTCCCAACACCTGCCCTTGGCCTCTCCTGTGGCCTGAGCTTCCTCACAACATGGCGGCTTTGACTTTCTGAAAGAGGGCAGTGTCTGAAGAGGAAGGAAGTGGAGGCTGCCAGTGTCTGAGGGCTGGCCTGGGAATGAGGACAGTATCACTTCTGCCAGATTCTGTTGGTTGGAGCAGCCACAAAGCCTGCCCACATTGAAAGGGAAGGGACTTAAACTCAACCCGGAGAAGGGAAGAATGTCCATGTCACATGGTAAAGGGCATGTGGGATGGGAGGTGTTGTGGAGGCCACGTAGACAAACAGACAACACACAGACCCTCAGTGTGGGTCAGCCTTGGTGTGGTTGTCCATGATGGTGTCCCTCTTGTTTCCCCAGGGGTGGTCACCTGGTCTCTGCTAGCCAATCAGATTACTCCATCCCTCTGGCAACAGTTTGGGAGTGGATATATGTCCCGAGCAGGGTCGTTAGAGTTTTCCGTGGTGTCGATCTGTGGACTTGAGAGAGGAATTTTCTGGGAGGATGAGGTTCTGGGGTGGCGGTGACTCTTTTCGCTGCCAGCGGTGGCAGGTCCACCTCCAGAAGGACTCCAAGCGGACCCCTGCAGAGCCGGGAGTCCAGGAGACAGAGTTCTAACAACACTGCCTGCGCCTGGGGTAGAGTCGTGCCCCCAATCAGGCTTTGTCCTGGATTTTCCTGTTTCTGACACAGCTGAAAGCATTCTCAACAATAGAGCAAGGGAGGCAGAGAGATGATTGTAGCACAAAGGGAGTCAAAGGGCCAACATTTTGAGCCCCAAGGCTCATTCTGGGGGAGAAAAGCTTCCTAGGGAGGGAGGCAGAATATCTTCGGGGGAGGGGGGAGAAATAGTGGCAGACTATGGGGGAGGTGGGGTGTGTGTGAGGGAGGGTGGTTCCCACCTTCTGTGGAGCATAATACTACCATTTCTTTCTTTCCCTCTAACCACGATTTTATCCCCCAGAGAATCCAAGAATCATGGAGATGACCTTGAAGTTGGGGAACAAGAGTAGCTGATTTTCACTCCCGTGGAATCGAGCAAGTCACTTAAACCTCTCCCGGCCTCGGTATTCTCATCTAAAACGTGGAGATCTTCGGGTTATCGTGAGGATTGAATGTGATGGTGCGTGGGCAACCTTGAGCACAGTGCTAGGCACGGCGTGTGGCGCGAACTCTGTAGGGATAAAGGTTCCTCTGAGGTCAGCACAAAGATGGGGGGTCTTAGCATCTCCAGACAGCCTCAGCCGCGCCCAGGCTTCTCCCGGTGCGGCCGGTGGGACTGTTAGAAATGAGGACACTCTCTCATGCAGATTTATATGTGCGGTGAGCGGTAATTTCCATAACAAACACAGGCTCACGCAGGCGGGTCACAGATTCCTCCAAGGCCCGAGGCGCTGCAAAGGGAACACCTACTACATCAAGACCAGAGCATAAAGCCCAGAATGTCTTCCTCTCCCTCCTTCCCCATGCTAATGAGCTGGGCAGATTCTAATGACCAGCCCAGGGCAAGGCCCGGCCACGATGGAATTTGCCAGTGGTGTTGAAACTGAGATAGCAATACAGTGGTACCTCGAGATACGAGTGCCCTAACATACGAGATTTTTGAGATACGAGCCGTCGAGCGAGCGATTTTTGCTTTGAAATACGAGCAACATTTGAGATAGGAGTAATCGCGAGGATCAGCCGGCTGCAGGCGGGCAACAAGATGGCTGGAGAGTGAGGAGAGCAAGGCTTTGCAGAATGTGTTGCTGCCAGCCCCTTCTGCGAGAGTTAGGATTTCCCGGGGTGAGTTGTAACGGAATCTAAGCCCCCTGTAGCTCAGTTTGTAAATCTGTGAATAGTCCTTGTGTCCTCGGGGTCTCAGTTTTTCCAGGCTGAAAAATGGGCACAATGATGGTTTTCCAAGGTCCAGAGGAGATACAGGAGGAATGTGGGAAATGCGGGTCGTAGGGACATTTACAGATTTACAGACTGCTTGAGCGGGAGGATGATGCAGCTCACACGAAGCTCCTCGTTTTACAGCGGAGAAGACCGAGTCCCAAGGAGAGGAAGGGATTTGCTTGACATCCTTGAGTGTGTTAGCGAATGAGATGAGACCAAGGGCCAGGGACCCTGGTGCTAAGCCAAGTGATTCTTGTTTCCCCCTCATTGTTCATTTGCTTCCTTCTTGGCAGTCATATCGGTATGAATTCTCAAGGCTCCTATAGAGCCAAGTTGGGGAGAGCATGGGCTTGCACACTCTGCATTTTGTCATCTCCCCATGTCCTCTGGCAGGAGGGGAACTGATAGCCCTGTGGTATTAATGCCGTAAATGTCATAAATATTGATGCTTTTGCTCACTGCATAATGGATGGTGCATCGTCTCCCCATCAGCATCCCATCCACACGAGTCCATACCTCCCCCTGGCTGTGATGAGGTCTGCTTCTCAGGTGATGAGCCTCGAGGAGTGCATCAAATGCTCTGCATGCCCTTCATCCCCAAGGGGTAGACCATCATAGGGAGGGTTTGAGAAGAAAGGGCATAAAAAGGCTGGAGATGATATTTCTAGAAGAGCCACGTGGCTCTGAAGTGATGCCATGGTTGATTCATGTATTCAACAGGAAGTAAGCCAGAATATGTCACCCTGTACATCTTCTCTCATACCGTCTCACAAACGGGTGGCTCTGGCTACAAGAGGGACCAGCAGAAAGGAGTATGACGCAGAGAAACGCATCCGTAATTTTGGAGATGCAATTGCATGTGGTGGGAAGTGAGGAGGGGTTATCATCCCCATTGTCTCTCCATGGACCATTGCAACAGCCTGGCTTGGTCTCCGAGCTTCCCTTCCCACTTCCCCAGTCCATTCTCCCCACAGCAGCGTAAAAAGCAGGCTGCTTTGCACATAAATCGGATCATATTTCTCCCATGCTTACGATCCAAACTCCTTATTTGGCCTGCAGGGCCCAGATGACCAGGCCTCTACCAACTTCTCCGACTTTATTTCCTTCACGTCTCCCCCTCAGACACCCTTCTCCAGCCACTGGCCTCCTCTCTCTCCTCTGAACAGGCCATACTTGTTTCTACCTCAGCACCTTTATAGCTGCTGCTCCCTCCTCCTGGAAAGAATGTCTGCCAGATCTCCACAAGCCCGGCTCCTTCTCATTGTTCAAGTCTCGACTCAAACATCATCACTTCAGAGCTGCCTTCCCTGACGCTCCCAGCTAAAGAAGTTCTTACCCAGACACCATCCGGCCCATCACTTTGCCTATTTTTTAAAAAATATATTTTATTGATTTTTTACAGAGAGGAAGGGAGAGAGATAGAAAGTCAGAAACATCGATGAGAGAGAGACATCGATCAGCCGCCTCCTTCGCGCCCCACAGTGGAGATGTGCCCGCAAGCAAGGTACATGCCTCCAACCGGAATCGAACCTTTCAGTCCGCAAGCCGACGCTCTATCCACGAGCCAAACCGGTCTCGGCTGCCTATTTTTTTTCATAGAACTTATAACCAACTGAAATTGTTCCAATTACTGACATGTTTATGTACTTATTGTGTTTCCCTCCCACTAGAATGCCAACTACCTGAGAGCAGGGTATTTATTTGGGTCATCACTCTATTTTTCAGTGCTTAGCGCAAGGCCTGGCACACAATAGGATTTCCATGACTATTAGCTGAGTGGATTGATTGATTGATGGTGCACATCTTTTAAGGGAAAGATTTCTAAGTAATCCTCCTTTTCTCTCTCGGAGAGGAAGGTATTCTTGCACTTAAGTTTCAGAGGGAAAAATAAGTTGGGTCTGCTTTTCTACTCGTGAACTACACTGAGGATTCTAAATATGAGAAACTCCACTTACCTGGGCATTCCCCGACGCACGAGTCCCTGGGGAAACACCTGGATTAGAGGAAGAAGGTAGAGGTGGGAAGGAGGTAACTGGTGGGTGGTTTCCAAACCAATCTTCTCATCACACATACATGTTTAATGCTGTCAGAATTTAATCTGTTCCACAAAGTTGGAAGCAGTAAGGTTGTGCGTAAATAGCAAGACCACGGGAAGATTATTTTCCACAAATACGTTTTTCCAACCCAGTCTATTGCCACACTCTTGTAAAGAACGGGTCGCTGTCCCTGGTGCTGAACAATAGACCGTGCTTCGTGCGGGGCGCCTCTGTCCGAGGTTCTGAAACAGCCCCGCCACAGCTGGGTCACACTGAAATGATAGCTGCTGGAAATGACAAGGCTGAACTATCATTCAATTCTCATTTGGTATCTCTTGAAGCTATTTAGGAGCTGCTGCCACCGCCATCCTATTCCTCTCTAGGGAGAGGCGGGGCTAAGGGATGATGAGCCGTTTTGGCAGCTCTGAGGAGCATGTCCAGCCTCAGGCATTGTGAACCTCATCAACGATGCCATGAGGTGCCACAGATCATGAGTCACAGTCAGCACTCGCCATGACACCTGTCAGTCCAGCCTTAGCCTAATGGTCTGTAGTGGTGCTCCTGTCTAAAGAGCTTACGCACCTCAGTTTCCTCATTTGCACGGTGGGCAGGCATGTCCCCGAGTCCCTTAAGGTGCAAAGTAAAGCAAAGTTCTGTGCCTGACATGGCCCTCGAGAAGTGAGTGACGGATGATGATTTAAGTTTTGGAGTGATGGAGGGATCATTTAAAAAATATGTGTTAACATTTCTGAGGTATAACTTACATAAATATACGAATCTTAAATGTATAGCTTAAATGTGTGTGTGTGTGTGTGTGTGTGTGTGTGTGTGTGTGTATGTGTGTGAGAGAGAGAGAGAGAGATCGCCATCCAGATAAAAATACATAAACGTTTTCAGCACCACCTTCTTGTGCCACTTCCTACCCAGGGTGACTACTTTTCGGCATCTGTCACCATAGATGAGTTCTTTTTGTTCTTCAACCTCAAATAAATGAGATAATTGAGCCCTAACTGGTTTGGCTCAGTAGATAGAGCGTCGACTTGTGGACTGAACGGTCCCAGGTTTGATTCCAATCAAGGATATGTACCTCAGTTGCGGACACATCCCAGGGGGGAGTGTGCAGGAGGCAGCTGATCGATGTTTCTCTCCCATCGATGTTTCTAGCTTTCTATCCCTCTTCCTTCCTCTCGGTAAAAAAAAATCAATAAAATGCTATATATTTACAAATAATAATTCAACATTATGTCTTGAGATTCATGCATGTTGCTGCATATCATTAGTTTATTCTTTTTGTTTGCTTTATAATACCCTTTTGTGTGAAACACCATCATTTATTGATCCATTCTACTGTTGATAGGCATTTGGATTGTTTCCAGTTTGAGGCTCATTTGAATAAAGCTGTGAACCTTCTCATGCAGGCCTTTTTTAATGGACAAAGCACTTCTTTATGCTGAGTATACGCCCAGGAGTGGAATTGCTGGTCATAATGTACATATGTTGCCAAAGTGGCTGTTTTAAATCATTTTTTAAAATAAATTGAATTCTTCCTGGTTTTGCCTTTTATGCATTCTCTTGCTAACAGAGAATATGTTCTGGGGAAGGCTCTGTTTAATAATGTGGATTTAGCTCTAGCTCAGTGGTTCTCAACCTTCCTAATGCCACGTCCCTTTAATGCAGTTCCTCATGTTGTGGTGACCCCCCCAACCATAAGATTATTTTCGTCACCACAACATGAGGAATTTTATTAAAGGTACATGGCATTAGGAAGGTTGAGAACCACTGCTCTAGCTGGTTTGGCTCAACGGATAGAGCGTCGTCAGCCTGTGGGCCGAAGGGGTCCAGGTTTGATTCTGGCCAAGGGCACATGCCAGGGTTGTGGGCTCGATCCCCAATAGGGGGCATGCAGGAGGCAGCTGATCAATGATTCTCTCTCATCATTGATGTTTCTATCTCTCTCTCTCCCTTCCTCTCTAAAATCAATAAAATATATTTTTTTTAAATAATGTGGATTGAGGGTTTTCTGGAACACTTTACTGATCAATATTGATTAGATGGCTATTCCCTGTTAATCTCTTCCTAGAAACCAGACACATTCTTCCCTCGGAGATTCCCTCTCTTCGGCTATCACTGGGACTGACTCCTGTACTGGAATCTGAATGTAATGATGATCCAGAGTTTAGCATGGATAGCCTCCCACTTTTCCTCCATACCCTGGCCTGCAACGTGTCTAAGAGAAGAATCTAAACAAGAAGTGCGAAGAGCATGGTGTTCACTCTGGTGCCATGGAGGAATCCTAGAAGCTCCACACACACGCAGCTTCTACTGATCTTTCAATTCCTTCAGTCTTCTGATGGCTGACTTTACTGTGACGGCAGAAGTGGTGTTGTAGGTCCAGGCACCACCAGCGACTGTTTTCATGCAGGAACCACAGTGGCAGATGCCCACAGCTCGCCTCTTCATCTTGGTTTTGCCACAGAAGGAGCAAGTGTACTTGGCGTGCTGGCTGATTTCAATTTTCTTTACCATTTTCTGGAGGGAGGTGCCATAACGGGTCCCGTATTTACCGACAATTCCAACCTTCTTGGTGTGTTTAGCCATGTCGCCGCGAACTAGGTCAGACCCCCACTCTTCTTTTTCAACACAAAGTGTCTGTCACTCTCTTCCCTCCTTTCCCCAGGACCCCTCTTTCTCCTCCCACTTTTACTTATCTGGCATCCTTTTTGGAGAAAAGACCCCCTGGATTCAGAACAGCCAAAATGGCTGGTGTAGAATAAGAGGAGGCTCCAATGTTCTCTTGAGATGAAGCAAAAGGTTCTTAGAGCTCCTTTAGAGATAGTCATAGAGAGGGCAATGCCTTGTAACTCATGAAATGAAAGCAATCAGACCTATGCAACAAGAACCACCTAGCCTGTGTGGCTCAGTGGTTGAATGTCAACCTATGAACCAGAAGGTCACAGTTCTATTTCTGGTCAGGGCATGTGCAGGCTCGATTCCCTAGTAGGGGAGGGGGGCATGCAGGAGGTAGTTAATCAGTTCTTCTCTCTCATCCCTAATGTTTCTATTTTTCACTCCCTCTCCTCTCCTTTCTGAAATCAATAAAAATATTTTTTTTTTTTAAAGAAAGAACCAAAGACCTTCCACCTGCCCTGCTGAGATAGAGTTGGGGAGCCGAGGGTGAAAGGACTCAAAACTTAGAGTGAGGGAGAGTAGAACACATCTCTGATGTACCTACTCTGATGGCTTGGATTCTCTTGGCCTGGAGAGTTGGGGAGCAGGTAGGCATGGTGAGATAAGAGAAGGTGAGGGGTTCACCCGGGGCTCTGGGAATCTTGGAGGGTCACATAGACCCTTCCCATCCCTTCTGGAAGTTCCTGCAGGACTGGGCTGCAGAGCTCTGCTGCCTCCAGGTGATGGGACTTCCCCATCAGCCCTCAGTTCCTGCAGGTCATACAGGAGGCGATCTCCAAATCCGCTGCTGCAGGATTCTCCCCTGGCCCCGCCCCTCCCCTCCCGTAAGGCCTAAAGATGGTCACCGTCAGCACTTTCGCTCTCGGTGTAGATCAATAGGGCCCTTGGATATGACCTCAAGTTCAATTATGGCTTCAATTATGGAATAAAGAGACTGTTATTGCACACCTATCTCCTATTAAACACGCTGTGCTGGGGGCTGGTAGAGCCTGGACCTGGGGGAAATCATTAGGACGCTAATTTGAAATCAATTTAAAGCGCATTTGCTTAATGATATGAACATTGTGAATTATCTATAAATTGCTAATTTAGTTGAATGTCACACCAGATTTTCGTTTTATAAATTGCATTTTGGGGTTGGTCAATGTCTCTCTCTCTCCCCCCGCCGCTCGCTTTCCCTCTTTTCCCATCTTTTGGGATTCAACCCAGAGCAGGAGGTCACGTGCACGCCCACACATGTCCCAGGCACCCTGACACTGCTTTGTGAAGACACCTGGTGAGGGATACGTAGCCCCGTGACCTCTGTTCCCCAGCCCGACAGCTTAAAACCCTCGGTTACTCAAACGTGTTCAGTGTTCAGAACCACGAGGGCAGGCAAGCGACGCTGCCAGGAGCTTACACCTCTGGGTGTCAGTGACGATTTGAGCAGGAGTATGGTGCAGAGTCGTGCACCTGGGAGAGCTGGCCCGCCTCTGGGATCCCTCTGCCCAGCTCCGTGGAGGTGGCCATGCCCTCTTCTCTGCGGTCACTGCCTCTGTCTGGACCGGGAGACAGGAGCCTGTGCTCGGGCAGAGGGAGCCTGGCCTTTGAGTGGCCTTCATGTTCTCCAGCAGCTGCCGTAGCAATGAGGCTGTCGGCTTACGTGGCAGCTTCTTCGCTGTGGACCGGGCATCGCCCTGACGTGGCACTGGGTGAGCCCTTTCAGGCAGGTGGGGACTCCACACCCAACCAGCTGGAATTCATTGGTCTCTCCCTGAACTTCTCTTCCAGGCCAGGCCCTGGGGCTCAGTGGACGAGGACCGTGCCCTCAGAAATGCCCACTTGGGAGATCATCACTTGCATTTGTGGAGCCCTCACTGTGCCCCACCCTGTGCCGAGTGCTTTATCTGCACTGCCTTGTTGATTCCTTACCAGAATGCTGGACATGATCACCGACCCCTTTCAACAGCTGGAGTAACCAAGTGTGGTTGATTGGTTGCAAAAGATGGCCACAATTATTGTCAGAGCGATGCCACCAAGAAGACCCATCCCCACCATTTTGCAATATGACTTCCAGGGGTATGTATCTATAGACTAGAGGCCCGGTGCATGAAATTCATGCAAGGGGCTCGGCCCTCACAGCCCCAGCTGCCTCCGCCCTCGCAGCACTGGCTTCATTCTGATGGTCATTCTGCTGTTCGGTCTAATTAGCATATTAACTCTTTATTACATAGGACTAGAGGCCCAGTGCATGAAATTCGTGCACCTGGGTGGGGTCCCTCAGCCTGTCCTGCGCCCTCTCCCAGTCTGGGAACTCTGGGGGCCTAAGCTGTCAGTCAGACATCCTTAGCATTGCCACAGAGGTGGGAGAGGCTCTCACTGCTGTGCTCGCCAGCCATGAGCCCAGCTTCTGACTGAGTGGTGCTCCCCCTGTGGGAGCACACTGACCACTAGGGGGCAGCTCCTGCTTTGAGCGTCTGCCCCCTGGTGGTCAGCGTGCATCATAGTGAACGGTCATTCCACCCTTCGGTCATTTGCATATTAGCCTTTTATTATTTAGGATATGCTGTAGATGAGGCCCCCTAGAACCATAAGAAATGCGAAAAATTCACTGTTAACTCATTCTCGAATTGCCCCCACTTAAAATCAAATCCCTCCCCCCACCCGTGGGGCATGTGCTGCACCTTGGGAACCACTGGGCTTGACACTTGTCCTCTCTGAGGAATACATCTGCCTACACCACGGGAATTGTAATCTCTCCTCCGCCTACCTCACTGGGTTGTCGTGAGGTTCTGAGCTAATCAACCTGGAAATGTTTCATCCAGTAAGTGATGTCTGATCGTTGTCTGGGGCTGCCGTAACAGAGCGACCTGAACAACACCAGTTCACTTCCTCAGCTCCGGAGGCTGAAGTCCAAGGTGAAGGCGCTGGCAGGATGGTTTCTCCTGAGGCCTCTCTCCCTGGCTGGTAGGTGGCCACGCTCCTGCTGCCTCACCACGGGGTCGTCCCTGTGTGTGTCTCTGTGTGTGTCCTCTTCTCACAGGGAAGCCACTCAGATTAGAGCGGGACCTGCCCTAACAGCCTCATTCTAACATAATCACCCCTGTCCAGGTCCTCTTTCCAAATAAGGCCGCATCCTGAGGTATGGAGTTAGGCCTTCAACCTAGGACTTTGGGGGAAACACGGTTTAACCTATACAAGGAGGCCTCATGCACGGCCTTCAGAAACCCTGATCTGCCTCGTGAACAAGCCTGGGCAGTGATCTGTGGCCCTGTACCCCTTCTCCCCGCAGCCTGACAGCCGGCCAAGCCCCCAAAGCCAAACCACTGGGCTAACCTGCAGCGGAGTGCAGACACCAGAGGGAGTCCTCCGGGATCAGACGATCCATCCAGATGAGCCCGGCTTAGTTTAAGTAACTCACAGAGTCGTGAGCTAATAAATGGTGGTTTTGAGATGGTTTCTTCCCGATGGGGATGGAATGTGTTTCCTTTACTCATGGGGATGTCAGCAAGAGAGAAGCCAGCAGAGTCCTGGGAGGGACTGGCCCTTGGCCTCTGCTTCTCCGTGGGCAGAACGTGCTCCGGAGCCCACTGGCTCCAGGAGGCTGAGATCCTAGCCCAGCAGGCCCGCCCTGCAAGGCACAGGTCACCTGACTCGAGTGCTGTTTTGGGGGGCTGGTTATGTGGCGTCATTGCAGCGATGATCACAGGTGGAAGCCTCCTTTGTTCCTCCCAGAATAAAGGTGAAGGGCCTTCTTCCTACAGCCCTAAGGGTCTCACCAACACTCTCTCCGCTTTAATCCCAGGCCACTGACTCCCTCAGTTCGCACCCCAGGCCTCAGCCAAACCTAACTTCTCTCTGTTCCTGCTCCCAGCAGGCTGTGGCTCAGCCCCCGCCCTCCCTGCAGGCTGCCCCCCTGCCTGGCTCCCTGCTGCCCCTTCTCCAGGAGGCCTTCCTGGTGCCCATGTCCGCTCAGCTGTCCTGGATGGGGTCCACAGCGCTTGGTACTTCCTGTGCCCGTATTAGTGATGACCTCCTAATCGTCTGGGTCTCCCCACTAGGACGTGCCCCAAGGAAGACAAAGACTGAGTATCCCAGTTCCCAGTACATAGTCTGTTCACTGTGAGTATCTACCGACTGGATGAATTTCCTGTCCTTTCCAGCCTCCATCCGCCTCCTGTAAACATGGGAGGGGTCTCCTCAGAGCTGGGGCACAGGGGCTTGCTTCACGGGGGAGGAGGGAGGCCTAGCTGGTACCTTTGGCTCTCCTCCGCATCCCCTCCTTGCCTACAGCCTCCTCCCCGCTGTTTCCCTGGGCCTGGAGGGGAGAGGAAGGGGTTATCAGCAGAAGATCAAGGGAGCCTTTGTTCTGCACAAGCTCCCCTTCCCCCCTCTCTTTCCTCCCCTCCCCCCAAATGCCGCCTGTGTTTATCCGGCCTGGTGGGGGAAGGGCTTCAGACCAGGCTGTCTGTCACTCACTCTGCCTGCTGGAGCATCTCAGTGGATACAGCATTGGCCTGAGGACTAAAGGGTCCCAGGTTCAATTCCAGTCCAGAGCACTTACCCGGTTGCAGGCTCCATCCCCAGTAGGGGGCGTGCAGGAGCAGCCGATCAATGATTCTCATTGATGTTTCTATCTCTGCCTTTCCCTTCCTCTCGAAAAGCAATAAAAATACATTTTTTTAAAAAGTGAAAGAGAACCTTCCTCAAAGTGGCTTGAGGAAGAAAGGAATTGATCGGCTTGTTTATGAGAAAACCGAGGGGTAGATGGGCTTCAGGCATGGCTAGATCCAGGGGCTTAAGAGATGTCATCAGAAATGTCTCTCACCCTCGGCTCTGCTTTCCTCTGTGGGCCTCATTCCCGAGGCAGGCTCCCCGCTTTCCTCGCACAGCCTGGAAATATGGATCAAAAGAGAGTCACCTTTCCCCATAACTGCGGCCTGTCCCCACGAAGACACTCCTTGGATGGCTTGGATCAGGTGCCCATCCCTCAACCCATTACCATGGCCAGGAAGATGGAGTGCACTGATTGGTCAGGACTAGGTCACATGGTTACTGACCCGAGTGGCGGGGTTGGGTATGGCAGAGTGGCCTCAGCTTCAATGACACCACAAAATCTGGGTTGGGGTCGGATCCTTAAAATCAAGGTGCAGTGGCTGTAATGGGGGCGACCCGAGACAGACGACCACCAGACAGCCAATTAGAAAATTTAGGAAGCCTTCATGACGAACTCGAGTCCGGGTTCCCGGTTCCACTGACACAGCAGGGAAGTACGAGAGCCTCGAACCTCTGCAGCAAGTGCTTTTTATCCCCAGCGCAGGAGGACTTGGC
>JAAGEH010000227.1:435907-482140 GCA_011751065.1 Lasiurus cinereus
CAGAGGCCGAAAACTTGTCCTCCTTTAAATCTCAGCACAGAAGCCACTTCCCCAGGAACCCCTCACATTTCTCCCTCCAAGTCCTCTGGACTGTGGATATATATATATATATATATATATATATATATATAATTGATTTTTTACAGAAAGGAAGGGAGAGGGAGTGAGAGAGAGACATCAATCATCTGCCTCTTGCACGCCCCCTACTGGGGATGTGCCCGGAAACCAAGGTACATGTCCCTGACCGGAATCCAACCTGGGGACCCTTCAGTCTGCAGACTGATACTCTATCCACTGAGCCAAACCGGTTTCGGCTGTGGATATACATTTGAGGGATCCTTTTTATTCACGTTCTTTTCCCCACCTTGGCCATAAGGCCTCTGAGGTCAGGGTCTTGTTCTCTGGTGTCCCTGAGGACGGAAACAGTGCCTGGCCCCAGTAGATGCTCAATAAATAGTTGTTGAATAAACAAATGAATGGGCAACCGCCCCAACGGGCACTACCCTGCTCCTCGGATGTGAACAATGATGAGAACAAGAAAGACTCACAGGAGTGGCCACTGTGGTGGGCACTGAGATGGCTTAATTTTAGAATCAAATCCAGCAGCAAGCAGTGGGCGGAGTCAGACCCCTGCCCCACTTTCCAGGGGGTTAAATCAGTGTCAGTGGCTTGATTGAGGTCACCCAGGCAGGGCTGGAGCTAAGACTCCCAACTCTAGGGCTGGGTCCCTTCTTCTCAGAGGAGCAGGCGGTGGGAGGTTGGGGGGGGGAGGGTGATTGCAGTGCAGGGAGGACCCCGACTGCCCGGCTGGCCTGCTTCTGCCAGTCAGATCTCACCGTGTGCTGGGAGGCTGTAGCAGGGAGAGCACCCACTCCGAACCAGGCCAGCTGCTTCACGTCTCTGGGACTCAGTTTCCTTAGCGGCGGAATCGGACAAAACCCCTTCCTTCTGAGGAATGCCCGCAGGATCCTGAGTGCACGCATGAGCCTGGGACAGGGAAGGCACCCCAAGACAGCTGGCCCTCAAGGGCACTGAAGGGCAAAGGGAAGCAGGGGCCCGGGGAACCTTTGCCAGGGGCAGGGGTCGCTCTGCCCCTCGTTGGCCCCCCGAATGCCCGCACCTCCAGCAGACCTGGCCCACTGCTGTGCCGAGGTAACGAGGAGCATCTCAATGCTCAGCAGAGGCTCGTTAAGACCATGAGCTGTGCGTGCAGCAAAGGAAGCCAAGGTCCTCTTCCTGGCAGCCAATGCCCCTGGGACCGGTGTGCACTATTCACACTACACGAAGGGGCGTTTATTTGTAGGCAAGCAGGCAGCCGGCCCTGGGCCCCAAGCTCTCTGAGTTCCCCAAGCGTCACCACAGCCACACCCCAGCCTTGCCGGGACCCTGCCTCTGGGAGGGAGGATCCCCAGCTCCTGGAAGGGAGGGTTCCCTGCCAGGAGCTGGGCAGAGCCATCACTGCTCAGAGCCTGAGGGCCCAGGACAGGCCGGTTGAGAAGTGAGAATGCCATCAATGCCATCGCAGAGGGTGAGGCGGGCGGAGGGGGCGGGGCCCTGGCCAGAGGCTGCCTGGTGGGGCGCTGCTTGCACTTGCTGTCCCTCTTGGGGCCCCGGGCTGCTCCACTGTGAGTAAAACGGGAACCCAGCTCCCAGGAAGGTTGTGACCTGAGGGCGCGGTGACAGTGACCCCAGGCCTGGCTTCCTCTGCCCTTGACCTGCCAACCTGACCACCCTACAACGCTCTGGGCAGACAGAGGCCAGAGGACATGGGCTAAGACAGTTTCCTTGCAAACGGGCGTTATTTGGAAGGCATGCAAGTGATATGCAAATGACTTTGCCTCCACTTTACAACTAGGTCAGTGGTCGGCAAACTGCGGCTTGCCACTCTGTTGACTAATGAGTTTGCCGACCACTGGGATAGGGGCTTATTTCATCACAAGGAATAACAACAGCCTGTAATTACTGGAATCGAGAGTCTAGGTCAGTGGTCCGTAAACTCATTAGTCAACAGAGGGGCAAACTGTGGCTCTTGAGCCGCAGTTTGCTGACCACTGAACTAGGTTATTGGGAAGGTCTCCAGACAGGGACTTGGAAATGGCAGTCCTTTTCCTCAGCACCTTCTGGAATGTCTTGTCCACTAGCCAGCCCCTCCTTGGCCCCTCCCCTCACACCTGGCCTCCTCCCATCAGCTTCCTGTTCCTCCCACAGCGGTCACCGGAAGGAGTGGAAAAAGTGGGAGGGAGCTCTCAGTCCCACACATGAGGGGCTGATCCCCAGCACGACCTTGACCTCAGCCACAGCGCTCTTTGCTGGGCCTCCCAGGGCTCAGGTTTGTACAAGTTGACGGGGACATGCTAAGTGTGAAATAGTGTACAAAGTCAAGGGATTCGTTCCAAATGTCCTAAGAACGGGCCTCCTGATGTAAACACAACTTTGCACACCCCTGCGGCTGTCATCAGCCTAAAGAATTTCCGGGAGGCTGTCCACTGAGCAGCGAGTGCACCTCAGCAGGCGGGCTGGGCTCGGTCTGGCCCCAGCATCACCACTCGAGTGACCCAGCCGCGCCTGTTTCTTGGTGCCTTGGTTTCCCGTGGGTGGCAGGGGTATGACAGTACCTGCTCCTCACAGCTCACAAACGAGCTGATCCCTTTCAAACCCCTCAGAGATGTGGAACCCGGGTGCCTGTGAGCTCACTGGGAAATAGGTCTTTGCTGATGACGGAGTTCAGATGAGGTCACCAGGGGGGCCCCTAATCCAGGCTGACCGGTGTCCTTATGAGAGGGGTGGCAATGGGAACGGGACAGAAAAGAGGGGCCTGGGAAGGCGGAGGCAGAGACGTCCGCGCACCAAGGCAGCCGAGGATGCTGGCAACTCCGGAAGCCAGGGGCCAGGCTCGGACGCATCCTCCTCAGAAGCTCCAGCGGAACCAGCCCTGCCGACGCCTTCACGTTGGACATCCAGCCTCCGGGACGGTGTGAGAGTGAGGGTCTGTGGCTATAAGCTGCCCAGTTTGCGGCGTTTTGTATGGCAGCTCCAGCCGACTCAGACAAACCCAGCACCACACCATCTGTGTCACCTTGCACCATGAACTGCTGGTTTGGCCTGTCTCACCGCGGATGGTGGGTCTATCGGTCTAACGTTCCCTCTACAGATACCAAGCAGCTCCTCGATGCCAGGTGTGCACTCTGCAGGGCACATGGTGTTGCCCACATCCAGCGTCCTCAGCCCAGGGGCAGTGTCTGCCCCAGCGAGAAAGGTCAGTGCCCAGCACAATGCCAGGCACACCAACGGCATGTCAAGGTGTCCCAACTGGGGAGCCAGATGGGCCCTTTAAAGGGGCACCTCGTGAGCCCCAGAGGCCCCAGCCTGGCCCTGGGCCCCAGGGGCCCGCACCCTCCTCCCACCTCCGTCTCCCTCCAGGCCAGCCCCCTCCTGCCCTCCCCCGTGCCAGGTTCTGGGCCGCATGCGGACACTTAAGTCATTCAACTTGAAGAACACGATAAAGCCAGCGGTGCTTAAAATTCTCGTGTTAATGGCGGCGGTCTGCGGTTTCATTTCGCTTTAATAGGAACCATCTGCTGTGAGCAGGCAGCGGGCACGGCCAGCTGGCTTCCCAGGGGCTGCCCCTCCCCCAGGGCCCGCCCCCAGAGTCAGGTCGGGGAGCTGGAAGGTTGTGCTGGGGCCACAAAGCCCTCGGGGAGGCCTTAAAAGGGCCTCTTAAGGCCGAGGGCAAGGGTAGGACATGCAGAACCCAGGCTGGTCCCCATGTCCTCTCTGGCCAGGACCCAAAGGCCTGGGTGGGGGGGAACCCCAGGAACACCCAGCACTGGCCTCGTAAAGCTGAAGTGTGGGAGGGGGGCAGGCGGGATACGAGGCCCCCACCCTTGAAATCACTGTGCTTGCTCTTCCTGCCAAGTCCCCAGGGGAGCCCTGGGCTCAGGAACTCGAGATGACTCTGCCCCTGGCCCCGCTGCAGGCTGGTCACTTGGCCTCCTGGTGCCTCAGTTTTCCCATCTGTGGAATGGGTGTCCTGTAACACCCACCTCAGCACGGTGTGAGCACCGAGGCGGTGAGAGGGAGACCTCTGGGGTGACCAGGCCTGGGAAGAGGGCTGGTTTCTCCTGCTGTCGGGGGGAACCCGTGTGGCTGCCAGCAGCCTGGCAGGGCAGGGTGGCAGCCGGCCTCACCACCCAGCTCTGGCTGGCCACGGGGGTGAAGACCGTGCGGGCCTCTCCGGTGGGAACCAAACTAGCTGCAGCCGAGCTGAGGAGCGAAGTCCTTCTGGGGTCACAGAACCAGGGTCTCGTGCCCATCCGCTGGACCAAAGCGAGCGAGTCAGGGCCCGGCGCCAGGGCTATAGGGAGGTGCCGTTGGGCAGAGGGATCTTATAGCCGCTCCACAGGAGCAGGAGGCAGGCGCCCAGCCCCAGGAGCCCCGCCAGGAGCACGGCGCCCAGGGCCTTGAGGAAGGAAGTCCTGGTCCGGGTGAAGGAGCCGGGGGCCATGATGCCCAGCAGGGCCGTGCTGACCGTGAGCGTGTAGAGGATGGAGACGCCGGTGTTGAGAGCGACGATTTTGCCGAATTTGGCAAACGGGGCGATGATGCAGAAGAAGAGGGGCACCGTGGCGATGACCGTGGTGAGGGCGCTGGAGACGATGGCCACGCCCACGTGCCGCACGGCCTCCAGCGTCCGCCACTGGCGCTGTGAGTGGGCATCCTGGGTGCGGGCGAGAGCAGAAGCTGGGGGCAGGGGCCTGACGGGACACGGCGTCCCTCCCTGCCTGGGGCCAGGGTTGGGGGCTTGGATGCTGGGTAACATGCACCCCTGCCCCAGGCCAGCCCTGCCCTGGGGAGCCCCCAATTCTGCCTCCATAAGTGGGATAATTATGCGGCTACTCCATGGGCGTGGGGTGAGGATGACATGGCTCTCCCACAGCAGCTCGTGCACAGTGGGGATGCAGGAAGTGCTGCTATGACCACCCAGATGCTGATGATGTGCATAGTAGGTCCTCCTAAATGGGAACCCTCGCTGGAACGGATTTCCTTCCTTTGACCAAAAGCTGCTAACTGTATACTTTATTTCTGAATGGTTTCACATCAATACGATTCCGAGCAAGGATAAAACAGGGAGTTGATGACCCGGAGCTGTTTCTGGCACCGAGTCAAGGGCATGTGCTCGCTCAGCCACGCAGGGCCAGCTGGTGGCCTCGGGGTCACGAACGAGGGCCCAGCCCTGCTCCCCAGGCTGCGGGATGAGACAGACTCGGGAGCCGAGAAGCAGGAAAGGCTCTTGGATGCCGCCTGCTCCAACCCCTCACGCTCACTTAGGGAGGCGGAGGGATGGACCCAGCTCTGGGGGGGCTGCTGGGAGCTTACGTCCCCTGGGAGCCACAGCTTCTAGAACACACCCTGGTGGGGCTCAGGCACGAGTGTGTCTCCCCGCTGCACTGAGGCGGGAAGGCTTAAAACAGTGGTTCTCAACCTTCCTAAGGCCGCGACCCTTGCATACAGTTCCTCATGGGGTGGTGACCCCCAACCATGAAATTTTGCTACTGTGATGCATCGTGATGTAAATATCTGCATTTTCCAATGGTCTTAGGCGACCCCTGTGAAAGGGTCGTTCGACCCCCAAAGGGGTTGCGACCCACAGGTTGAGAACCGCTGGCTTAAATGGTATCTAACCCACAGGCCTCATTTGGAGTTTAAAAAGGGAGCACAGCCTGGCTGGTGTGGCTCAGTGGTTGAGCATTGACCTATGAACCAGGAGGTCACGGTTCGATTCCTGATCAGGCTGCTCACCTCGGCCTGGTGTGGGGGCAGATTCTCTCCGGCCAGCAGGTAGCCCTCCACCAGGTGGACGCAGTAGTCCACGGAGGAGCCGACGAGGATGGACAGCGAGATGGCCTCCACGGCGCCCATCTCCCAGCCGCTCCAGTACATGATGGTCACCACGAGGCAGACGATGCCTGCGGGCAGAGATGGCTCAGACCTGCCCACCATAGTCCCAAGGGCTCTGGGGGAACTCAGAGGGCCCTGGGGGATGGGGTGAAGTCTCCAGTGGGACCCCCACCTCTGGTGGCCAGAGGGTCAGGGCCAGAGAGAGCTGGGGAGACCCAGGTGCCCTGGGAGTCTCTGGGCCCAAAGCGGAACCACTGAGACGGCACCGAGCAGGAGGCACTTTGCTGGGGACGGGGTGGGGTTGGCCAGGAAGCCACCTCCGGGGGATGTGACAGTGAAGGGCTGAGAAAGCTGCCAGTGGGCGGCCCCCAGCGGGACCCCGGCACGTACCCAGGATGCTCAGGAGCACCGGCAGCAGGAGCAGCACGTGGGTGGTGAACACGGCCACCGCGGCCACGCAGATGAGCAAGGAGAGGGCCAGGCCGTACAGGGCGCTCTGCACCCCTGCGAGGCGACAGAGGGGGGCCTTAGCCGGGTTGCGCGGTGGGGCGCCCACAACCCTCCCTCACCCTCAGGGTTCAGAGGTCACAGGGGGTAAACCAAGGGCACAGTCACAGCTGGCTGTCCCGCTCTGGGAAAGCCACTTGACTCCTTGGAGCCTCCATTTCTTCATCTGTAAAATGGGGTTATAATGGCATTTAACCCACAGGCCTCATTTGGAGTTTAAAGAGAGAGCATATAGCCTGGCTGGTGTAGTTCCGTGGTTGAGCATTGACCTATGAACCAGGAGGTCACAGTTCGATTCCTGGTCAGGGCACATGCCCGGGTTGCGGGCTCCATCCCCAGTGTGGGGCGTGGAGGAGGCAGCTGATCAATGATTCTCTCATTGATGTTTCTATCTCTCTCTCCCTCTCCCTTCCTCTCTGAAATCAATAAAAATATATATATGTTTTTAAAAAAGGGATAGCAAGGCCAGGAGCACAGGGCCCGGCACCGAAATGATGCCAGGCCGCCATAATGGCCACTGCTCTTACTTTCGAGGTGTCCAAACTCAGGGCCAGAGAATTCGGCCAGATGCCCTGAGCAGGGACCAAACTCTGGCTGCTGATCGGTGCTCCTGGCTCTGGGTCCTTCCCGCTTCCAGGGATCCAGGCCAGGATGGAGAGAACGACAAGCGTGGCTCAGCACAGCCACAGCCTGCCCTCCCTGCCCCATCACCTCCCTGTCCGCTGCCACCCCCCACCCGCCGGGAGCCGGGGGGAGTAGGGGTTAGGTGAGGGGGGGCTGGGCAGCTGCTCGCCTATGATCTCCATGAAGATCTGCTTCCAGTGCTCGCAGGTCTGGAAGCCGCGGCGCAGGGCCGAGCCCTCGGGGAAGGCCTGCAGCTGCTGCTGCAGGAAGCGCTCCCAGCGCAGGTAGTCCGAGTACGTCTGGAAGGACGACTTGCCCTTGTACGTGGTCTGTGGGGGACACGAGCCAGTGAGATGGGACCCCTGGGTGGCTGTGGGCCCCTCCCCCTGCCCAGGCCACGGCTGGTCTCTTCCGGGGCAGATGCAGCCAGTTCCTGGCCACCTGTGAACAGAGTGTGTTGTCCTTGGGGAGTGAAGGGCAAGCCGATCCAGGATGACCACCCCCCGGCTTCTGGGGACACGTGATTCTTTCAGCCTCGGCCGGTTCCAGGTACCAAAGTCATGCCCCGTTCCCACAGAGCCACCTCAGTGCCCAGCGCCCCTGGGTTCTGTGTCCCACCCTCGCCTGCAAGCCAGCTCCCACTCATCCTTCAAGGCTCTCTACATCCTGTCTCCTCCAGGAAGCCTTCCTTGATACCCCAAGGTAGGCAACCTCTGCCCTCTGCAAGAAACCTACTGAGAGAGACCTGCGATGCCTTTTCCAGTGGTTACATTCAGGATGGGAGAAGGGCCTGAGGCCCCCGAGCCGGAGGGAACCCTACTCTGGTCCATCAATCATAGCTCTTGCCACTGCCCGGCAACCTGCCCGTCTCCCGGCTGGACTGAGTCCAGGGAGGCAGAGCAGGGCCGGTCTAGGCGCTGTTGGGGGGAGGGGAAGACACGGCACTCACACTGCTCTGGGCCTTCCCCCTGTGTTATCTCATCGGCCATTCTGCTCTCTGAGAACAGACACATCCAGTGTGTCTATGCACGTATGTGTCTGTGCACGTGTGTGTGTGTGTGTGTGTGTGTGTGTGTGTGTTAGGGTAGGGTGGAGTTGGTCAGCCTGGATGTGACATCTGTCATGTAGAGAAGCCTGCGCAGGGATCCTCTCCTCCCTGAAACTGTCTGTGGTTTCAAAAGGAAGGACATACTGCTGGGCCAGGGTGGCTCGGTGGTTGAACGTTGACCTATGAACCAGAAGGTCACAGGTTGGTTCCCAGTCAGGGCACATGCCTGGGTTACAGGCTCGGTCCCCAGGAGGCAGCGTGCAGGAGGCAGCTGATCAAGGCTTCTCTCTCGTCATTGATGTTTCTCTCTCTCTCTCCCCCTCTCCCTTCCGCTCAATAAAAATATATATTTTTAAAAGGGCAGGACATTCTGACTCGTGCGACAGCATGAACCAACCAGAAGGACATCATACCAGGCACACAAAGACCAAGACTGCGCGATCCCACCTGGATGGGCACCCAGGGGGTCAGAGTCACAAGGCAGGGAGGAGAGTGGGGTGCCAGGGCTGGGGGAGGGGAACGGGAAATTAGTGTTTCATGGGGACAGCGCTTCAGTGCTGTAAGACGGACGGTTAAGATAGATGGTGGTGATGGTTGACAACCATGTGAATATACTTAATGTTACTGAAGTAGACCTTCAAGATGGTCAGTTTTCTTTTGCGTATTTTACCACGGTTAAAACAACTTCCTGGGCTGGGAACCGGGGTCTGCATTAGCCTGGGGCTCACTGAGGGCTGGGAGGGTCCCGGGCCCCTCGATGGTGGCGGTGGCTTGGTCACCGGTGCGGTGAGTGGCACACGGGGTGGGAGGAACGCAGGGGCGGGGACAGAGAACAAGAATCGGCTTCCACTCGTCCCCGTGTCACTGTCATTCTCACTCCCCAACGCCCTCACGTGGTGTCCCAGCTGCTTCTCAGTGGCCCTGTTCTCTAGCTCAGTGGTCAGCAAACTCATTAGCCAAAAAAGCCAAATATCCACAGCACAACGATTGACATTTCTTCCGAGAGTCACATTTTTTAAACTTAAACTCCTTCTAACGCCACTTCTTCAAAATAGACTCGCCCAGGCCGTGGTATTTTGTGGAAGAGCCACACTCAAGGGGCCAAAGAGCTGCATGTGACTCTCGAGCCGCAGTTTGCTGACCATGGCTCTAGATGAACTTGAGGCCACAGGGGACGAGTTATTTGTTTAGGGACACAGAGCACACCGGGGTCAGAACTGGACTGGGCCCAGGTCTCAGCAGGGAGGCAACAGGGCATCTGGGCAAGGCCCACAGCTGGGCATGTGTGTGCATGTCTATGCATGTGTGTGTGTGTATGCGCATGTATGCCTCCTGGGGCAGAGCCCAGGAGTGTCGGGGTGAGAGAGGAAGCAGTGAGTTATGGGATGGCCAGTCCCCTGCCTTCCCAGCCCCTGTAGGTGGAGCCTCCCACATGGCAGAGGGGACCATCCTGCTCTTTCCCCAGCCCCTACCCCACTGCCCCTGCAGCCCAGAGGCTGCCAAACAGCTAGACCCAGGCAGGTGGGGAGGGAGGGTGCCAGGAGCTGCTGGCCGCCTGCATGTAGAAAGGCTGAGCTCTGCCCTCGCCGGTGTGGTTCAGTGGATAGAGCATTGGCCTATGGACCAAAGGGTCCTGGGTTCCATTCCGGTCAAGGGCACATACCTCAGTTGCAGGCTCCTCCCTGGCCTGGACCCTTATCAGGGCTCATGCACGAGGCAACCCATCCATGTGTTTCTCTCACACTGATGTTCCTCTCTGTCTTTCCCTCTCTCCCCCACTCTCTCTAAAACCCAATGGAAAAGCATCCTCGGGTGAGGATTAAAAAGAAGAAGGAAAGACCGAGCCCGCTGGCTCTGTGGTTTGCCCTCCACCCGAGCTCACTCACAGGCCACCTGGAGAGCAGTCTCCCCCACCCCCAACCCCCGGGCCTGTGTCCCCTTCTGCAGGGAACCGCTCTGCTCCGAGTCGAGGGCCAGGGACCCGCGGGGATGCACGGGAGGCCCCGGGCGCTCACCGACTCAAAGGCCATGGAGATCCACTGCACGCGCCCCTCCTTCACGCCCACGGCACCGTGCGACAGCTGCCCGGGCAGCAGGTTGGGCTCGGGCAGCTCCTTGCACTCAGGGTGCAGCATCTGCAGGAAGGCCGAGATGCTGTAGCCTGCGGGGAGGACGAGGGCGGGAAGGCGGTTACCTGGGAGGGCGCCCCACCTCAGCCTCCCCTCCCACCGTGCGCGCATGCTCACCTGGGTGTGTGTGTGCCCTCCCTCAAACCTCCAGGTTTCAAGCGTGTGTGACCATTGGCAACGTCACGCGGTACCCACAACACCCAACTGCCCCCAGGGCGGAGGATGACATTTTGGGCCCTCTCAGGGAGGCCTGGGGGCCCCTGTGCCCCAGCCCGTGCCCCCACTTTTGGGAAAGCTGCTCCTGCAGGTGTGCCCACACACACCACACACGGCACCACACCTGGGCACCTTTGGGCCAATTCACATGCACCCATGAGCCCGTTCTCCCCCGGGAGACACCAATGTTCGCACACGCCCGACCCCAGTGCGGACACTCAAGCACACATGCATGTCTGCAGGTGCCCCGGTCCCCCAGTCCCTCCTCCCTCGAGGGCCTGGCTCCCCACACACCTGAGGGCAGGCACTGGGCCCCGCCCGGCTTCACCAGCTCCAAGTTCCCCGCGATGGCCTTGCAGAGACGACACAGGTGGCCGATTTCTTTGAAGAGGTCAAAGCCGCTGTCATAGACGACGCTGCCCTTTCCCAAGGAGACACAAGCGGCGCAGGCCACTCAGTGAGTCGGGAACGCCGTCGTGGGGGATCGTGGGTCCCCAGTACCATGGACGCCATCAGGGTGGAGCCCTCTCTGTGTATCTGTGGCCCCCACCCTAGCCCATCCCTTTACTGCCCACCCCCACGGCCTTAGTCTCCCTGCCTTGCGTCCACTTACAGCACCCTCCCCAGCTTCCTGCTTTCTCCTCCCCCTCCATCCCACAGCCAAACCCCTCACGTCCTCCCTGGCAGGCGGCCTGTTCTCCCCCCAGCCTCCTCTGAACACCCCGACTCTCGGGCTCCCCTGAGCAGACAGATCTCCGGCACCCCCTGGCTCCCAAAGTTCGAACACCCCTGACTCACAGGCCATGGAGATCCACTACACGCGCCCCTCCCTGACTTCCTGTCTGACCCTGGACCCGCAGGCGCCTGACTGCTCCAGGCAGCGGTCGGATCGTGCCGCGTCCAGTCCTTCCTACCACATGCCCTGCCCCCACTGCGTGCCAGGAACACACCTGGCCACAGCCCCCCCAGCTTTCCCCCTTCAAATGCCCGAGAGCCCAGCACAGAATACAGACGCGTATGAGGGGAGAGAAACCCCCCAGGCGGGGACCCCTGCAGCGGAAGGGCAGGCAGCTTTGCTCGTGTGTTATCTTCATTTCCATACCAGCCCCCCTGGTGAGGGACAGCCAACTCAGACTCCCAATGTATTCAGATTTCTGGGTGATTCTGAGATCTCAACTCTGCTCAGTTCTCAAAAGAAATGATAGCCAGGGGCTGGGGGGGTCCTGTCAGCCTGGGGAGGGCGTGTAGGGGGTCGGGAGGGTGACCTCTGGGCTGTGTAGTCGGGCCCTTTGGCACCAGGTCCACATACCGGGTCTCCGATGACATGGTTGTCGACCTGTCGAGTGCGGTTGATGCCAACGATGCCGAAGACCACGAAGACCATGGCCCCCGTGTCCACCAGCGGCCGCACCGCCGGCTTCCCGCAGCCCGTGTTCACGCAGGGGTTGAAGCCGAAAGTGGCCGAGAGGCGGGCCCTGGGCCCTGCAGGGGAGTCACAGTTGTATTGGAGGCCGGCCCAGCCCCCCGGACCCCCATGGGGTCTCCCCGCCAGTACCTTTCTCACTGGGCACGTAGAAGAAGCCTTTGGTGGGCCCGTCGGGGCTGGAGCTGAGCAGGCAGCCGGGAGGGGCCGCGCACACGCGCCCGTGGAAAGGCGGCCGGTGGTACTGCGCAAAGTACAGCTTCCTGTGGAGGCAAGGAGGCCGGATGAGGCCAGGGAGGCCAGATGAGGCCAGGGAGGCAGGGAGGACTTGGGAGGCGAGGGAGTGTGGTCCTGTGCGGGCTAGAAGACTGCAGGGGACGGCTGCCCCCCCCCGCCCGCCCCCAGCTCAGGGATTTGGTCTCCAGGTGGGGGTTGGAGATTGGAGGCCAGTTCTAATACAGCCCCAGCCCGCTGTATGGGCCTGCTCAAGGCCCTTCCCCTGCATGTGTCTCCCTACTTGTGGCCTGAGGGGTGGAGGAGACCAGTTTCCAAACTGCCCTCTAGGGAGCGCAAGAGTTCCCAGAGGGGTCCAGAGCCAGAAGCTCCAGGGCCAGCCTGAGGGTCCCTGCTCAGAAGCTCCCTGTACCTCCTCACCTCAACCTCAACAAAGATTCCGTCTTGAAGAAAGGGGTCTATGGTCAGATTGCTGGCCACTGGAGCTGATATAGCTCAAGGTTCTCTCTAGAATGTTCTAAGCTTGTCCAGGAAGCCTGCCCCTTTCGCTGGCTGCTGTGTACTCACAGAGTGAGCCCAGCCCTGGGCTCGGGGGAGGGTGGACAGAGGGACCCCCATCTCTGAGCCCAGGTGCCCGGAGGAAGGGCCCAGCAGGCCCCCCTGGTCATCCCCTGCCTCCCGCCTCACCCCTCTGTCCCAGGAGGATCTCAGCCTTGTGGGGGGGCTGGATGTCCCGGGGCCAGGCCGCCAGAGACCACAGCCCGGGTGGCCCCTGTGCACGGCCCCGCGCCGCCCTCTAGACCAGGGCAGCCTGGCTGCATCTGTCAGCGCTCGTGTCATCATTTGTAAGGTCATCGAGGTTGACTTGTTAGCGGCTGCCTCAGCTAGTGGCCGGAGGACAGCGGGCAGCTGTCTTGTTCACCACTGCATCCCCTGTACCCAGCACCTGCATGGTGCCAGCTCGGCAGTGCGCAGCGTCTGCTAAATGAATGGACCGAGAAAAGCAGGGACCCTCTGCTGCTACAGCTCAATGGACAGGTGCATGCGGGCCCTGGCCCAGAACTCAGGGGGCACCTGGGAAAAGACACCCCCTGCTGGCTCCAGACGCCCCCAGCTGCCTCAGGATGCCCAAGGCACAGAATGCAGTGAAGCATTTGGGCACTTAGACCAAGCCAGACATGGGCAGGGCCTGAGCGCACAGCAGGAAAACAACAGCCGTGGCTCCTGTCCCCTTGCGGCCTGCGTAGGGACATGAAATCTTCCCTGCATTAGTTCTATATGGAGAGGTTGAAGTGCTCAGGAGAGGAAGTGCAGAGTGTATGCATCAGCAGGCAGCTATCAGTGTTTGTGGAGCACCCGCCATGTGCCGACACTGCGTGCTGGGGGCACCGCCTGGACCAACAGTGCCCGCTGCCGGGTGCGCGGGCTCCTGAGGGAGGCAGGCCACTCGCCAGAAGATCAGTAAGATCCCAGGGGTGATGGGGCCAGGGAGTGAGGGGAGACCAGGTGTGGCTATTTTAACTGGGGGAGGGGCTGTGATCTGGTCAGCCTCTCCTGGGGACATCCTGGTAGAGGCCTGGGTCTTCAGAAGAAATCGGTCACATGAGGAACTGGGGTACAGGGGATGCAGAGGGAACGGCAAACACAAAGGCTCTGCCATGGGAACAACCTGAGGAACAACAAAGAGGCCATTGTGGCCCCTCGAGAGGGAGAGAGGCAGATGGGGAGCAGGCCTCACTGTCACCTTTGCTGGTGCCCCATGCCCCTGTGCTGGGCAGAGGCCTATGTGAACGGATGTGTGGGAAAGGGACGTGGCTTCTGAAAGGCACCTGCTGGTGGAGGGGGACAGAGAGGGGGCAGAGGGGGAGGGGGGGGCCGGCTTCTGGGCGGGGCCGTCACCGGGTATGCTGCTGCTCCTTGGTGGCCACGTAGAAGCTGAAGTCGAACTTCCAGCCCCGCTTGGCGTCGCAGGCCAAGGTCGTCACCATCCACTTGCGGGCGGGGCTCGCCGCCTGGAGCTGCCCTACTGTAGACATACAAGCGGTCAGCTTCCTGGTGAAGTTACCAAAAGGCGCTCTATATACCTAAGCAGTGGATCGACAGAGACAAGACACGTGACTCCGGGAGGCTGCCTCGGCCTGCGCCCAGCCTCAGGCTCCGGCCCCTCCCTCCTCTGCCTGTCCCCCCCCGCCCCCCCCCCCCCGTGGCCGCGAAGAGAGCTGGGGGCAAAAACACAGGAGGCCTGGGTTCGAGTCAGAAGGTGGGGAAAGTCCTCCCTTCCCTCTCTGGGCCTCAGGCTTTCCTTCCACTGGGCATCGATTCCATGCCAGGCCCTGAGAATACTACAGTGGGCAAGACGGGCGTGGTTTCTGCCCTCCGGCCTGCCGATTACCATAGTTTTAGATTCTCTGCAGGGCCAGGAATTAAAGAATCGTGATGATGAGAAGGGATAAATGGGCAGGGGAAGGCTGGCCAGCTCAGGGCTCCGTGGGCCGCTGATGCTTAGGCGGAGCACTGAGTGAGGCGTCTGCGGGCATTGGGCTGGCAGGAGAGCTTTCTAGCTTCCTGGTGGGAACAGCAATGCAAAGGCTCCGAGTCAGAAATGCCTGAGACACCTCGTCTTTCAATGGACAAATAAATGTGCTGACACATGTTCAGTGTCACTCTGGAGGGGATAACGTGCTAAAGGAACACACAGGATTCCTCAAAGGAAAACTGGAGGCTGGGGCTGGCCTCTGGAGGCTCATTTCAGGGGCGCTGGAGCGGCTGCCGGAAGAACCGTCTCACTAGCGGCTGCCGTTCATTGAGCTCTTACTAGGCTCCAGATGGTACGCAATGCACAGGCCTCACCTCCTGCCCCTCCAGCAACCCTGGCTGCCACTTTTCATATCCCCATTCCACAGGTGAGAAAACCGAGGCTCAGAGAGACTAAGTCATCAGCCCAGAGACACACAGAGTATAATGGCAGAGCCAAGACTCGAACCCAGGACTGGCTGACGCGGTAGCCCATGCTCTCGCCACTCTGCGGGTCCCTGCCACAGACCTGGCCACGGGCGGGAGAGAATCCTCATCTGCCTGCGGGAGCTCCAGCCTCACAGACCCCCCCCCTCCCTGCGTGGCCTGTGCCCCTCAGGGTAGCACGGAGGGCCCCCTCCCCTGGTAGTGGTGGCTCACTTCACGACAGCCCGGGCTTACCTGGAAGGAGGGCACCTCGCCGTCCCCGGGGGACACCATCTGCCAGGGGGCAGGCAGGCTGGCGTTGAGGGAGAACCTGTAGACAGCCGGCCGGCCTTTACTCTTCACCTTGGACACGTACACGGTGCCTGCGGAGTCTAAGGGACAAAGGAGGGCGGAGGGGGTGGGGTTACCGGGCCTGGCCCCTCCTGACCCTGGAGCAGTCCTCCCTCCGCTGCCTGAGGAGCCCAGCCCTGACCTTGGTGGTGGTCACCAGGATGAGGCGGCTGCACATACAGCGGGGGACGAGGTGGCAGTCAGCGGTTTGGGGAGTGGGAGTGGAGGTGATGGGAAGTTGGTGGTGATGTGTCAGCGTGGACTAGGGGAGTGAGTGACGTCTGTGTGAATGGGGGGGCTGGGGCTGGCAAGGACAATAGTGGGCAGAGATTGGGGTGACCACGGTCATATAGAATTGCCCTGTGGGACACTTCATTCCTACACGTGTCCTAGCATCCCGACTCTGATGGAGACCCCAGCATCAGGACACTCCCGCCCTCCCCCACTCGGGATGGGTTTGGTGCCCAGAGCAGATTCATGGGGCACCACAGGCTAGGCTGGAGCGGTGGCAGGAGGGGAGCCCCATCTGGCTGGGGACAGTGGTGGGCGCTCGGTTTACCCTGAGTCCACCCCCCATCCCATCCCTCCATAGCGACCCCAGAACACAGGCTCCTGTCCCACAGCCATCTCTCCTCCCAGGGCTCCCACGCCCCAGCACCCACAGGGTCTCCTGACAGACACCCCCGCCCCAGGCAGACCCCATGTCCACTGACCCTGCGGCGTGACCTCCGGCCGGCTGGCCCACAGGACCCCGGAGCCTCGTTTCTTCTTCTCCAGGGACGTCCGGATGTTGTTCTGCAGGCTGTGGGGCTTCTCCTGGAACAGACCTACCCCCCACCCCGAGCTGGGTCAGGGGCAGCAGGGCCGCCCTGGCTGGGCCCGGCGGGGATCGGTGACAACCCCAGGGACGTGGAGCCCAGGGCCCTCAGCTTGGAGAGAGGGAGTGTCAGGGGTCTGGAAGGAATTGAGTGGGATTGAAAAAATAAAACGACATCAAATAGTGAACGTCCAGGAATCTTAAGGCAGAGAAAGGACCCGCCAGCCAGAGCCACCGGAAGCTTCCCCCTCCTCCCCGCCAGCCTCCCTCCCTTCCTGTCCAGTGGGGGCTGAGGAGCCCCTGGGACGCCGCTTCTCATGCTCTTGGCTGGTGACAGGTGCTCGGCGAGAGCCCTGACCAGGAGCAGCTGGAAGTGGACCGCTCCCGGCTCGCAGGCCTGCTGGGAGTCTCTCCTGTTTTGCCCAAGCACTGCAGATGGGTTTTGTTTTTAAAGAGAGAAACGTCACACCTCCAAGAATGTAACCCTCACAATGCTCCGAGGAGGTCGCTGCTGCTAACCCCAGGGGACGGGAAGAAAGCAGAGGGCCGGGGAGGCTGGGGGACCTGCAGAGGAGCTGAGAGGCTGAGGGCCTGGTGAGAGGCAGGCTTGTCTGCCCCTACAGCCAAAGCTCTTTTGGCTCCAATCAGGAGGGGTCCCTTTAAGAGGCAGCCTGGGGAGCTGAGAGACAGAGGAGGCTGGGGGCTGGACTCTGCCTGTGGTGCTGGTGCTTCTCCCAGTACTCCCGGGAACGTCGGGGTCCCCCTGGGGTTGGTCCCTCTGTGACATGGGAGTGGATGCGGCTCCTGGCCCGGAGGGATCGCAGGCGCCCTGGGAACAGTGGTGATCGGTGATCGTGGCGTGTGCTGTGTGTGCCCAGGCGGCAGGAGGGGGGCCGGGGTGTGGGCCGGGCTGGCTCCAATCTAGGAGGGGCTCTGGGGGCCCCTCTCTGAGCTGCAGCCAATTATCCTGCATTTGGCTGATGCCATTACCGAGGGGAGGCCAAGTCACTCCGAACGCCGCCCTAATTAGACGCAGGCAATTACCACAGCCGGTGATCTCCCCCGGAGCCGGGCACGGTCCGTCACCCAAGCATCTTCTCCTCTGGTTTCTAACGGCCCAGGCAGAGCGGGGTGGCCTGGGGTGGACTTCCCCTGCCCTAACCCCGACTTCAGGCCTCCCTCTGTGAAACGAGGGCCTGGCCCAGGTGCCTCTGAGGCCAGGAGACATGTCTGTCTCACCTCCTTGCTCACCCCAAACATGCCCTGTCACCAAGTCCTCTGGCTTTCACCCCCTCAATGTCTCCTGACTCAACTGCCACCACCTGCATGCTGGCCCCAGGCCCTCACCTCTCCCCCTTCCAGCCTGGCTAACCCCTTCCCATTCTTCCAGTCTCACTTAGAGCCGCCGCTTCCAGGAAGCCTTCCATGATGCCAAGCTCCACAGCCACCCTGTTCTTCCTCCTTCACAGCTCAGGACTACCATGACCACGGCTGGCCGCTGGCAGTGGGACAAACTCCCTGAGCTTAGGAAGCCGGACAGCCGACACTTGGTACACGTTTGTTGAATGAAATGTGGAAACTCGGAGCGGGGGTCTCACATCTTTCAGGCTACGCTCTTTGACACCCCGCCGGGGACCCCGGATGGACACCCTCACCTGAACAGGTGATACAGGAGATGCCCTCGGCGCTCAGGTTGTACTTGAGGTCCAGAAGCACCTGGATGTTGGTGTCGGGCCGGAAGAGTAGGGGGGCCCGGCTGGCAGGGCGGAGCCGGCTGGCGAACACCAGGGACAGGATGAGGATGGAGACAAAGAGGCCTGCGAGGGAAGGACGCCACACTAGGCGGGGCTGGGGCTCCGGCGAGGCGTCCAGGGCCTTGGCCAAGAGCCGCTCCCTGCATGCGGGAGTGGGGGGCCGGTCTCGCACGGAGTGGGCAGCCCCCAGCATGCCAGCCTGTGGATGGAGCTTGCTAGGAATCCGTCCTCCAGGGGCAGCAGTCAGCATCTTAGAGCATGTAGTTTACAAACAAAGAGCTGGCTCACCCTGTGTGGGCACACCCCCCTCAATACTGTCCCTGGCCCTGGCCGGCTTGGCTCAGTAGATAGAGCGTCAGCCTGACGACTGAAGGGTCCCGGGTTCGATTCCGGCCAAGGGCACATGCCTGGGTTGCAGGCTCAATCCCCAGTGGGGGGCGTGTAGGAGGCAGCCAATCAATGATTTTCTCTCATCATTGATGTTTCTATCTCTCTCTCTCTCCTCTCCCTTCCTCTCTGAAATCAATAAAGAACTATATTTTAAAAAATAAAATAAAAAATAAATACCGTCCCGGATGATGAGGGTAAAAATAATGGCACTTGACGTTTATTGAGCACTTACTGCATACCATGCACTGTGCCATTCCTGAGGAGACAGATCCTGTAATTATCTTCAGTCCCGGACAGGAAGCTGAGGCACAGACTGGTGGACATAGCCAAGGTCACACAAGCCAGCATATGGTACAATGAAGAGCCCAACTCAGCCAAGTCGGTCTAACTTCAGAGCCCAAGCGTTAAGTGCTCTGCTGTACCGCCCGGCACGATGACTGGCGCAAAGTAGGTGCTCAATAAACAAAAGGTGCCGAGGACCAGCTTCCTCAACCACAGGAAGGAGGTAAGGCTCGGAGCGAGTGTGGTTGCCAACCCAGGTCTCTGAGTTCTTGCTCACTTGCAGGATGGGTGGGATCCCAATACCTACATGTCCTTTGGGGGAGTCTGCTCCCCGTACTCTAACACCGGTTAGAAACTGTAAGATAGAGGGGAAGGGGGTGGAAGTGCACTTACCCACAATCACCCAGCGGCTCTTGACGGCGGACCACAGGACCCAGTGGTGCAGCAGCTCCTGCAGCTGCGCGATGAGCTGCCCCCGGCTGCCCCCGTCAGGGGCGGGCTGCAGGCCCGTGGGGGGCACCGACACCAAGGACACATCCCCCAGCTCCAGAGACACTGCCAGGCAGAGCGGTGGCCTGTGAGAGGCCTGCCCAGACCCGCGTCAGAGCCCGCGCTGTCTCTACCCGCTCTGGGGAAGCCTAAATACTCGATGGGGAGCCCCCAGACCATGGGTCCAGCCCCCTCGCCCCCATCTCAGGGACAGCCTTTCCTCAAAGCATCCTGCCCAGAGTCCCTCCCGGGTAGAGGCAGCCCCCCATCTCGCCAAGGTCAGCCTGCGCCGCCTCTTACCTGGCTCCTCCTCTACATTCAGCAGCGGGATGTCATCGTCCAGGTAGGGCAGGGGGCCCTGGGCGGGGCCGCCCCCGGCCCGTTCTGGAGTCGCAAACACGTCCCCGGGGAAGTGCAGGGAGCTCTTGCGGCCACACGTCTGGTGGCAGCTGTGGAGAGAGCGGGCGGGGAGAGGGGTGAGCCCCAAGGGTCTGGGTGTCCGGGAGGCGGGGGCAGGAATCCAGGCCTCACACCGCCGCTGACAGCTCAGCCAGCACATCACCAGGAGGTAGGCACAGACTCCTCTTTCACCAAGAATTCCAGGATGAGCCGAGACCGGTTTGGCTCAGTGGATAGAGCGTCGGCTTGTGGACTGAGAGGTCCCAGGTTCGATTCTGGTCGGGGGCGTGTACCTTGCTTGCGGGCACATCTCCACAGTGGGGCGTGCAGGAGGCGGCTGATCCATGTCTCTCTCTCTTCGATGTTTCTGACTTTCTATCTCTCTCCCTTCCTCTCTGTAAAAAATCAATAAAAATATATTAAAAAAAAAAAAAAGAATCCCAGGATGGAGGAAGACCAGAAACCTTCCTGACCGCCTCCCATCACCCAGCCATTCCTCGGAGGACAGAGAGTGACAGCAGCCAGTGCCCCGGGAGAGGGTGGCAACACACAGACCCCACCAGCAAGGTGACCGAAGCACGGGTCATGCTGTGCTGGCCATGCCCCGGGCCCTGACCCTGGAGGAGAAGGAAGTGGGAAGGGCTGAGCGTGTGGCCACGGCCGGGATGGAGAGAATGTGGGGGAGACGAGGCTCACCCTCGGAACACGGCTCATGCGCCCGGCAAACATAAAGAGGGCTCCATGCCAGGCAGCGGCTCTAAGCCCAGGTGAATTCCCTCACTGAGTCCTCACAGGACTTCTCCCAGGATTTACACTCATGTTACCAAAGCAAACAAGTAAACAGGCAGGTTGAGGACGATGCCCGAGCGAAGAGGCTGAGGCCGGAGCCCAGGGCTGGGAAGACTGCTTACTGTGTCCACCCTGTCCCCGGCCCCAACCTGGGAGTTGGGGGTGAGGATGGAGATGCGGGGGGGGAGGAGGGAGCCTATTTGGTATCTATGCAGAGATTAGAAAAACGCATCCTTCCCCAAGACATGTGACCTCCGTCCTAAAACTGTCATAGAAACAGTCAAAGGAGGCCCAGCTGCTGTGGCTCAGTGGTTAAGCGTGGACCATGAACCAAGAGGTCACTGGTTCAGTTCCCAGTCAGGGCGCATGCCCAGGTTGTGGGCTCGATCCCCGGTAGGGGGCATGTAGGAGGCAGCCAATTGATGTTTCTCTCTCATTGGATGTTTCTATCTATCTATCTATCTATCTATCTATCTATCCTCTCTCTCTAAAATCAATAAAAACATTAAAAAAAAAAGAAATAGTAAAATGTGAATGCCCACAATGCGCGGCAGTGCCTCAGCTGCCGTGGCCTTGGGCAGTGCCCAGCCCGCACCACCACCCATGAGCTGTAAAGTCTGAACCCTGTGCTGGGCTTCCAACCCTTCCCCACCACCCCTGGCGCATACGGTCAGGTGGACATGGCACAGACCCCCAACGTTCCTGCCTTTGGGTGCCCTGCTCCCAGGCCAGAGACCCTCCCTCATTCCTCAGTACCCACACCCAGGCAGACACTGGCCAGACTCCATTCCCTTTCTCCCCTCCCTCCCTCCCTCCTTCCTTCCCTCTTTTTTAAAAAATATATTTTATTGATATTTTACAGAGAGGAAGGGAGGAGAGAGAGTTAAAAACATTGATGGGAGAGAAACATCAATCAGATGCCTCCTGCATGCCCCCCACTGGGCACACCAGGGACAGGATGAGGTGCCCTTGACCGGAATCGAACCTGGGACCTTCCAGTCCGCAGGCTGATGCTCTATCCACTGAGCCAAACCGGCTTTGGCATTCCTTCCCTCTTTCTCTTCCTTCCCCGGCCACCTGGCCCACAAGATCCTGAGCCCTCAGCTTCCCCCAGCAACCCTGGACTCACCTGTTCAACTTTGCACACGGCGCATGTGTCTACAAATTGCTTCTCCACCAAGACCAGAGCCTTGAGGGCATCTGACAGGGTGACTAAGAGTCTGGGACCCAGGGTCAGATTTTCTTGGGTTTATTTGGCTTTGCTGCCTACTGAATGGTGAGCTGGAGAAACCTGCCTAACCTCTCCAAGCCCTTGTTTCCTCATCTGTAAAATGTGCAGAATGAGGGGAACCGGCTCCTTGGGTTCTGGGGGGTCATGGGGGGGGGTCAAAGCGCTTTGCCCACTTCCTGGCACACAGCAGGTGGGCACAGGTGGGTCCCATCCAACAGGGTTCTCTTCTCCTTCCTTGTCCCCTGGGCAGCATAGGATTGGGCATATAAAAGACGCTCAGAGCCGAAACTGGTTTGGCTCAGTGGATAGAGTGTCAGCCTGCGGACTGGAAGGTCCCAGGTTCGATTCTGGTCAAGGGCATGTATCTTGGTTGTGGGCATATCCCCAGTAGGAAGTGTACAAGAGGCAGCTGATCAATGTTTTTCTCTCATGGATGTTTCTAACTCTATCCCTCTCCCTTCCTCTCTGTAAAAATACAATAAAATATATAAAAGAAAAAAAAGAAAGAAAAAGCTATGGGAATGGCCTATATTAAAAAAAAAAAAAAGACGCTCAGAAACGAATCAAAAGGGACTGTAAAGACTATTCAGGGAAAGGACAGGGCCCCCATCCCACCTGCCCGGTTCACCTGGTCTGGCAGGCGCCCTCTAGTGGTGCCATGTAAAGACTCCAGATGCCCAGGGCAGCAGGCATGGTGAAGAGCACGGCCAGCCAGCAGCAGGACACGATGAGCGACATGAACAGGCCGAAGTCATGGACGGCCGGGATCTGGGAGGGAGGGGAAAGAGACGAGGAGGTGCAAGGATGTGGGGCTGCTCAGGCTGGGCGCCCAGGAGCCTGCAGACCCTACAGCCAAAGGCGCTCAGGACCCCAGGCCACTCCCTAAGGCAGGATGAGGCGGTCCCGGCTGCTGGGATGGCAGCCACTGGCCCCGGAGGTTATGGGAAGGCAAGGACTGGTGCCAGGGGACACCATAGGGGAGGAAGAGAAGGCTCTTGTCTGCACTGCAGCCCGCTGCCTAGAACAGTGCCTGGCATAGGGCAAGTGCTCGATAACCGTCATCACATGAGTGACGGGGAGCCAGACATGCCCCGTTAGACCAGCCCCCCATTAGTGAGTGAGAAGGGAGAGAACACTGCCACGTGACAGGACGAGGGAGCCCGGGGCCTCGGAGCGATGGCTGTGCTCCAGAATTGTTACAGGGACCGGCCCGGAAGAAAACCACTTTCTCAGTCACCTCATTTCAGTCCCCGCCTGATCCCCCCGTGAGGAAAGTGAGGCTCAGAGAGGTCAACAGCCTGCCTAAGGTCACACAGCCATCACTGGCAGAGCTGGGCTCTGGACTCAGCTCTTCCTGTTTCCTGGATGTGGTTCCCTAGGAAGGCCTGGACTACCCCAAAGCATCTGGTGGTTTCTAAATGGGATACTCAGCCCAGGTGCTGAAACCCACCCCCCAAAACTCGAACAGGCTCACTGCCTTTCAGGTTCTATCAGCACCAACAGCCGGGCCCAAACTCAGAGCCTTCAACTGAGCCCAACTCGGAAGCCCAGAGGAGCATGGGGCCAGCCACAGGACTTCCGGTGGGAGCCATGACAACACAGTGTCAAGCCCATGGGGGGGGAAGAGATCCGGGGTCAGGAGACGTGGGCAGGCTCACCAGGTACCAGCTGTGTGACCTTGGAGAAGTCACGTGATCTCTCTGGGCCTCGGTTGATAGATTAGGAAAATAGGGATATAATGATACTTTGTCAGCAGTATATCACGAGGACTAAATGCAAAAGAGCTTTGGAAACTGCCAAATCCGTTTCAGGGCAGATGCTGGATTACTATTAACGAGCATCAATAATACATGTTATTTGGATTATCACAATCTTCTCATCTGTGAAGTTCCGTTCATCGTGATAAGTAACAACAATGGATTCTGCGGGCATGGCAAGAGCCTGAGAAAAAGGCTGAGTGGCCACAGAGCAGGGGCAGTGGAAAGAGCGGAGGACGGGGCCAGGGATGGATGGGAGAGAGGGGTGGGGGTGGGGGCAGAGGGTGGTTCCCCCACCTGGGAGAAGATGTTGGCTGCGTAGGCAGCGGCCGTGGTCAGGGAGGTGAAGAAGGTGGCCTTGCCTGCCGTCTGGATGGTGTGGATCATGCGGAGCTGAGGGTCCTCCAGGTGGGTGGCCTGGCGGTAGGTGTTGATGAACACAAAGACGTCGTCCACACCTGCCGGAGGGAGCCCCGGGCCAGCGGGGCAGGCTCAGGGTCACTCTGCGTCTCCAGGACCAGACCAGGCTGGGCCTAGACCAACCCACAGAGGAACCCTGAGGGGTCAGGCTCCAGGGAAATCCTGCTTCTCAGGTTGGAGTTTGGGAAGACCCATCTGACTCTCAAGAAAGAGTCCAAGCCCCATCCTCTATGCATTCTGGCCGCACCCCATTCCCACAACTAGGTTCCTTCTTCCAAATCTTTGCCTCCTTCCCACCTTTGCTAGACCCCCCCCCCCACCATTTTTAACCTCTATCCAGCATGCTCGCCTGTTCCTTCCACGCTTGGGGGTTCCACCACCAAAGGCCAGGGCTCTGCTCATCACCCATAATTCTACCTCCCACCACACTCCGAGGCTTCGAGGGACTTTCTGGAGACTCCACAGAAGCCACTCTTTGCAGCCAGAGATGAAGCCCTTTCTGGGGCAGAGTTCTCAAGATGGGAAGCCCATCGCTATGGCGAGGGAGGCAACTCACCAATGCCTACTATCACGAAGGCAGCCACCCCGTTGAGGATGCCCAAGTACTGAACGCCGAAGACCACGTGGTACAGGAAGAGTGCCACCAGGCAGCTGAGGCCAATGCTGGCGATCCCAAAGAAGGACAGGAACACTGGGTGGGGCAAGGGGGACAGGGAATACAGTGGGGGGACCCCATGGAACACATGCCCTCTTCAGTGTCCCTGCCCATGGCCGGTCCTGCCTCACGCCTGACCCCCACCCTGGAGTTCTCTTCAGCACCCACTCCATGCCCAGCAGAGTTCTCCCTACCCAGAGAAGGGGTGAAACCAGCGACCTGAGCGGCAAAGGAAGTCATCTCTGAGTGAGGCAGTTTGCTCAAAGGCCCTCATCTTTGCAGAACCATCTCAAGGGCCAGTAGGAAATCGCAAATGTTACATATTTGTTTAGTGCCTGCCATCCCAGTAGGCAAAGGCCCCGTGGGGATAGGCTGTGTGTCTGTGATGTTTACCACTGGATCCCTGAAACCTTAGAGCAGTGGTCGGCAAACCAGGGCTCGCGAGCCACATGCGGCTCTTTGGCCCCTTGAGTGTGGCTCTTCCACCAAATACCACGGCCTGAGCGAGTCTGTGTTGAAGAAGTGACGTTAGAAGTTGTTTAATTTTAAAAAATTTGGCTCTCAAAAGAAATGTCAGTCGTTGTCCTGTTGATATTTGGCTCAGTTGGCTAATAAGTTTGCCGACCACTGCCTTAGAGCATCAGGCACATAGTTGGTGCCCAGTTAATATTTGTTATATGGATGAATGAATGTCTTTTTCATTTTCATTTGGGCAATAGAGAGTTCCTATTGTATATATAGTATGAAGAACTAGGGTACATGGGAAGGTAGCATTGGAATAGTACACTGGGGGACAGAAATGTGGCTGATTTGGGACTAAAACAGTGTGCAGAATAATTCATACTAAGGTTCCAATACTCCAGACTCCCCCATACAAGGTAACCAACAAGAACATAATGGTCAAAGGGCAAAGTTCTGGGTACCCCAAGCAGAACAAAGAAAAACCACACCATAATGGTCAAAGGGCAAAAGGTTAAACTGTGTGAGGTCCCAGGAGTGGGGACCCTTATAAGGCCCATCTGCTTCTGGGCCTCAGCCTACCTACCTGGGACTGGAAAGTGATTTCTGAGCATCCTTCCCACTAGCTCTGACATGGTGGATAGAATTATTTCTGGAGAAGGTGGCCTTGCCTGCCATCTGGGGAAGGCTTTGTCCAGATAGGATCACACTGAGAGGAGACAAGACCTTCAGAGAAGCCCTACCTGAGCAGGAGGTGAGGATGTAAACAAGAGCGGCGATGCAGCTGCTGCTGATAAAGGCCAGGAGCATATCGTTGTTGAAGGTTCTGCGCACCTCATAATCAAAGAGGTCCGTCCCCCCATAAAGAACCTGGACTTTGCTGGGGGAAGGAAGGAACATGGAGAGAGAAAGATGGAAGTGGATTAGAGATGGTTGTCAACACTTAAGGAGCACCAGGAGTTATCCACATAAATGGCAGATTAGATAAAACAGAAGACAGATCAGTGAACTGGAATATCTAAACCAAAACATAAAAGAAAAAAAGAAACTAGAGAAGAGCATTTGAAACTCAATGAAAAGAGCTAACATTCATGCAATTAGAATCCTGAAAGGAAAAGAAACAGAAAGTGAGGCAGAGGCAATATTTGAAGAGACAATAGCCAGGAAATTCCTAAAACTGACTCCAGTTAGCAACCCATGGATTCAAGAAGTTCTGTGCACCCCAAGCAGAACAAAGAAAACCACACCAACATAAATCATAGTAAGACTGGTGAAACCAAAGGCAGAGAGAAATCTTAAAAGCAGCCACAGGAAAAAGGACAGTCATCCAAAGGGCAACCAAAAGATGGACAGCTGACTTTTCCCCAGAAATGATGGAAGTCAGGACACAATGGACCGACATCTTTAAAATATTAAAATAACTGCCAATTTTTAATTGTAAACCGGCAGAAATATACTTTAAAAATAAAAATAAAACAAAGAAGTTTCCTCAGCAAGCGAAGAAGAATTTGTCACCAGAAAACCTGTACCAAAAAACATACTAAACAGAGTTCTTCAGATATAAGGAAAATTATCCCAGACGGAAACATAAAATTGTAGAAGTAATGAAGAGCACAGAAAAGGTAAATATGTGAGTACATAGAAATGAAAACTGACTCAGTAAAATAATACTGTAATGTCTTAGGAGATTTAAAATATATATAGAATTAAAATGCATGCAACAAAAATGCAAAAGGCTGAAGGGTTATAAAGGCAGTGAACTGTGTTCTAAGATTCTAATATTATCATGGAAGTAGTAAAAGTGACAATTTGTATTATTCTGTAATAAGTCAAGGTGCATGTTACCATCTCTTGGGTAACCAATAATAGAGTAATAAAAAAATTTTTATTAATCCAAAGGAAGGTGCTAAGTCAAGTCTACAAGGGTCCTGCTTGTCAATACTGCCATGCAGCTCTGGAAGGACAGGAAGGGGAGAGGCGTTTTACCCAGAGCAGCGGTTTTGCCTAGGTATTGGTATCTGAAACCCTGAAATTCTTTTTATAGCCAGCCCCTCCCAGCTTCCCACTCCAAGCAAGTACCTTTCCCTGGGGCTTCTTCCTCCTCTTTCCCTCCCCCAGACAAATTCCTGCTAAGGTGTTCATGGCACTGTGCAAGAAGCTAAGCCTAGAGAAATGAGCTAGGAACAATCCCAGTTCTCAACAAACTCACTCTATTGCAGCGGTTCTCAACCTGTGGGTCGAGACCCCTTTAGGGGTCAAACCACCCTTTCACAGGGGTCACCTAAGACCATCGTAAAATGCAGATATTTACATCACGATGCATCACAGTAGCAACATTTCATGGTTGGGGTTCACCAGCACATGAGGAACTGTATGCAAGGGTCGCGGCCTTAGGAAGGTTGAGAACCACTGCTCTATTGAGACATAATTAAACCAGAACTTCCTCAAACTTGAATGTGCACACAAGTCGCCTGGAAATCCTGTAGGTGTAGGAAAGGCCTGGAGACTCTGAGATTCTGCATTTTTAACAAGCCCCAGGTGCTGCGGGTCCCGCTGATTGGAGGACCGCACCTTGAGTGACAAGGACTTAAGCGACTAAAATACAGATGGGCAAGGGCTAGGATGAAGTGTAGCTCAGTGAGGTGAACTAGCTCTGAAACTCGCACAGCTCAGTGGAGTAACTCGGGTCTGACTGCAGATCTCTCTGACTCCAGACCTGTGTATGCTCTTCATTGCCTCCCTGAGGGAGAAGGAGGGGGCTATACAGGGAGTAGAAGAGCATTTAATGCCAGCCTCCGGGAAGAGTCTTCCTCGTTGGATCTTAGAGCATCGGTTCTCAACCTGTGGGTCGAGACCCCTTTAGGGGTCGAACGACCCTTTCACAGGGGTCGCCTAAGACCATCGGAAAATGCAGATATTTACATCACGATGCATCACAGTAGCAAAATTTCATGGTCAGGGGTCACCACCACATGAGGAACTGTATGCAAGGGTCGCGGCCTTAGGAAGGTTGAGAACCACTGTCTTAGCAGATACAGAGATCTGCCTGGCAAAGAAGCAGGGCTGGGAGGAGCTCCTACTGCGACTGGCCTAGCAAACACCAGGGCGGGGACTCTGAAGGAGAAAGCCTGGGTTGGAACCCCATCATCCCACCCCTTAGGGCTTGGCAATTTTGGACCACCTACTTAATGGGCGTGTGCCTCAGTTTCCTCAATGGTAAAACAGAGATAAAACATAATAGCACTGGGTTGGTGTGAGAATTAAATGAGATGCTGTGTTTAAAGGGTTTAGAACAGTGTGTGGCAGAGAGCGCACGCTCTGTAAATGTTAGCTCTGGTTATGACTATAGCTGCTCCCTATAATGTGTGAGTCGTGGAAGGAATGTGCCCAGGGCTAATTTGGCAGGGCAGGGGACCGCACGAGGCATTGCCCAGCAGGACTGACAGATGAACCATCGAATGCCCTTTGCTGGTGGGGAAGGGCCCATCTATATTCTCAGACATACACCCCAAGACTTGAAGGAAACCAAGGCACCCACCACCCAACGTGCCCACCAATCTCTGGGCTCATTTCCTCCCGACTCCAGAGAGTAGGTAGCAGATGCATCATCCCCATTACACAGGTAGGAACACTGAGGCCAGAGAAGTGAAATGGACTCGTCAACTATCTTCCTGGATATAGAGGAAGAAAGGAACTTCTCAATCCCTGTTTAATACTCTTTTCAGAAACGCCTCAAGCACCACTGCAGGGGAAAAAAAAATCAATACCCAAGACCTCTAGGGCAAGAGTTCCGGGATTTCCTACCTCTTCCAGAGCTGTCATGCTCACTAATCATTAGTGATGACCCAGAGGAGGAGCCTCTGACCTGTCGGGGGGAGAGCGAGGCTATTTCTGGCTCTGCCCCTGATTTGGAAAGATTTTCTAGAGAAAAGGTTGCAGGGAAGGGGGTCAGGGGCTTCTGAGAAAGAGGCACCTGGGCACCAGTTCTCCGAATAGAGCCCTACCTCGTAGACTGCTTGGCCAGCATGGCCACGTAGGTGACCACGAAGCTCTGGAACTTGGCCCGCTGCTCCTCCCAGCGGTCGTCCACCGAGTAGTAGTTGGGCAGGGGCGCCCCAAACAAGATCTCGCTGCGCAGGAGGGAGCTCTTGAGGTTTTCTGCAGACAGGCCCTCGTCCACGTACCAGTAGAACTCGGGGTGAGTCATGGCCAGCTCGAGGGAACCTGCAGGTGCAGGGGTGGGGGTAGGGTGGGGTAAAGAGCTCAGCAGGTCAACTCCCCCCAGCCCCGCATCAGGGTTACCCTTTCCTCCCCCCATACCGCGCCCCTTTGAAGGAGATGGGACACTGCCCCTCACGCAGCCTCAAACTGTTCCTAAAGGGACAGAGGGATGGTTTCAGGGAGGCGTGGGCAGGTCCCAGGCAGATGAAGGCGGAACCGCAGAGACTGCGCCTGCCCTCCAGGCGGCTCCCACTTAGTTGACATTTTCATCTTTGTTTGAAGCTCAGCTGATCCAAGGCTCGGAGACTCACTCCAATCCCCCTCGGTCCAGGCACGGTGCCCAAACCTCCCTGGATCTCATCTCACACCCAACCAACCCTGCTACCAACCCTTTCTCACCGGGCGCTCAGCCCCACCCAGCCTGACCTCGCCTCCCAGCCAAGCCCCCCACCCCCTCCCCATCCTCCTGCCAACCCAGAGCAAGCGGTCCTCAACCTGTGGGTCCAGACCCACTTGGGGGTCGAATGACCCTTTGACAGGGGTCGCCTAAGACCATCGGAAAACCTAGGAATTGACATTACCATTCTTAACAGTAGCAAAATGACAGTTACAAAGTAGCCACGAAAATAATTTTATGAGTGGGGGGGTCACCACGGCATGAAAGGGCCGCGCGGCCTGAGGAAGGTTGAGAACCACTGACCCCAGAGGTCACACCTTCCAATCAGCCACCTCTCCAAACCCTGTCCCCGGGCTCATGCAGGGCCCCCACTCCCAACAAGGCCCACCCCGAGGCTGCTTCCAAGCCCTGCCTCTCACCACCACCCCCCGTCCTCAGGCTCACCGCGGATGTCCGCCAGGTCCTGGCCCAGGCCGTCGTAGTAGATCTTGCCGCCCCGCTCCGTGGGGAAGAAGTAGGTCATGAGCGAGCTGGGCGGCGAGCAGTAGGAGTAGGAGCCGAGCGGCAGGTCCTTGAGCACTTCGTGGGGCTTCCAGCAGAACTCGCGGAACCCGGGGTGGTCCATGACCTTGCGCTCAATCTCGTGGATGGTGACCAGGCGCTCGCTGGTGAAAATGTTGCGCTCCGCGTCGCCCCGGGCCAGGAAGATGAGCTCGATGCGCCAGTGGGCGTGCGTCTGCGTGTTGGCGCTCACCGAGGCGCGAGAGTAGTCCCACCTCGAGGAGCCCCGGCGGACCCGGCTCTGATTGGCCAGGGTGGGCGGGGTACCGGGGGCGGTATCCCGCCCCGGGTCCGGCGGGGCACACCCTGGGGCCGCGCGTGGCGCCCGGGCCACCCTCCGCGAGCGGTTGCCCAGGTGCAGCTGCTGCAGCTGCTCGGAGATGAGGCGCTGGAGCGTCTCGGAGGTGAAGTCGGCCACGTCGCGCCGGTTTCGCCCCCAGGAGCCGAACTGGGACTTCAGAGCCAGAGCCAGGGCGTCGAAACGCTGGGAGGCCTCGTGGTTTCGGATCTCAAAGGCGTTGTAGGAGATGTCGATGTCCAGCGGCGGGTAGTAGAGGAACATGAAGGCCGACAGGGCCATGGGGATGCTGCAGCCCAGGAAGAGCACCAGCCCCGCGCAGCACGGGTTGGTGAAGGCCCAGCCCAAGGTGCTCCAGAAGCCGGAGGCCGGGGGCCGCGAGGGCAAGGTCCAGCTGCGCCAGCAACACTGTCCCTCTGCCCCGGCTTGGGGCCCCGGCTCCCGGGCTCCCCTAAAGGCCTCCCCCGTCGCTTCTTCGTCTTCCTGCTCCGCCTCGAGCCACACATCCTGCAACAACGGGTCATCCTCTGAGTCCATAGCCTACAGAGGAGGGAGAGGGTCAGCAAGGCTGGAGAGAGGGGGAGGAGGATGCCCCGCTGCAGTGGCCCAGGCCTGGGCATTCACTCTGCCCCGTCGTAGCCCAGAACAACTACTGCAATGGAATTGCACCGGGCAGGTCAGTTCCACGGAACAGAACTCAACCACAGGTGCACAAAACATGCATTGGGCGACTATAAAGTATGTACCTTCTAGAAGTATGAAGGTTGAGGGAAAGAACTTGATCTTTGGAACAAGATGGACCCCGGTTTGGGTCCTGGAAGTGTGAGCATTGGCAAGACAGTGAACCCCTCCGATCACAGGATGGGGGGCGGTGGGGGCAGGGTGGAAGCGCTCTGCAGTCTGTAGTACTTTCGTTCTTTTCTGTCACATGAACAGATTTTCTTGCTCCCCCCTGGGGGAGCGTAAGGCGCCCGGCCGTGGCCATGCAGCTGAGCCGGGGCTAGATGGGGGTCACGGCTCTCCCCAGGAACGCCTCTCAGCACCTCCCCGCCCGTCTGCAGCTGCCGCCACTGTTTGTCAGCCTCACACCACTTAACATGCAGCTCCAGCAACAGCCAACCTCTGGGCACGGGCAGGGGCCAGGCAGCTGGCTCCCTAAGAGTTGGGGACAAGCAGAAGCGGGGGGCTGGCAGGAGAGAGCAGGGCCGGGCAGCTGGAGGACTCCAACCGGGTGGCCTGAAGGCAAGGAGGCATCCCTGGGCAGGGCCTGTCCCCTTGTCCTGCCTGCCCTCTGTTCGGATGGAGAGAGGCTCATTATCCGGGTAGATGTCAGGCAGGGAGAGAAGGCAGCTAATTATGCCGGAGCCGGCTAATTAATGCTGTCTTTCCTATTAACATTCTCTGGAGTGCTTCATTTCAATTAGACAGTCTGTCCGGGTGTAGAGGGGGCTGCGTTAGCCCAGAGAAAGTGGGAAGCAGAGGGTGAGGGGAAGGAAGGAAACAGAGACAAAGAGCCCAGGACGGGGGAGAGATCAGAGAGGAGAGAGGAACTGGGGGGAGGGGCAGGGGGTGGTGATAGAGATGCAAATAGAAAAACAAAGATTTTCAGAGCGAGCAGGGGGTTCTGACGGCGGGTGGGAGAGAGGGACTGGACAAGCAGAAGACTTGGAAGACCTGGAAGGGGCGGGACTGCTCCTGCAATTCGCACGGTTCCTATCAATGAAATAATTGACTTCCCCTCTGCGGTGCCCCGAAGACAGCCTGCCGGAGACACACAAACCGCCGCAGAGGCTTGATGTGTGTTAGCAGGGACTCAGCGTGAGCCCGAGGTGGCTCCTCCCTCTCCAAAGAGCAAACCCCAGGCTGCCCCTGGAGGGGGAGGGAGAGGCCCGTGGAGTTTGAGTCCCATCCCTGGCCTCCAAAGGAAGCTAGTGGTGATGGAGGGGAGCGAGGCAGGGGCCACGCTGGCGCTTTTTCTGGGAACTAAGCCCATCCCCCCATCCCCAGCCTCCTTTCAGGGTTCAGGCTTACAATGCGTCCGTCTATTAGGATGTCAAAGGGCAGGATTCTGGGTCTGTCACAGCAGCACGCCTTGGGTCAGTGGTCGGCAAACTCATCAGTCAACAGAGCGGCAAACCTTGGCTCGCGAGCCGCAGTTTGCCGACCACTGCCTTGGGTGATTTGGGGACCCCTCTATCCCGCTGCTGCTCTGTTAGGAATGCCACGCCCTTTCCCAGCTGTCCAAATGGAAAGCATCTTTAAAGGCCTTATTCAAGCGTCACCTCTGCCAGGAAGTCTTCTCAGATCTGAACACACTCCCTCCGCCCCCCAGAGCTAGCGGGTAAAGGTTACTTAGGAATGGAGAGGGTGACTCCCTCCCCGGGGGGCACGGCTGGTGGGCAGGGTCTGACTGATGCCTCAGCAGGCAACCACCCTTCCCAGACCATTGCACAGGATGGGCTGCAAATCTCAAATTTGTCTTTTCTCAAAGGACAGAGATTGATTAGATTAGCCAGGAGCCCCAGCTGCTGCATGGTGTCTGTCGTTGGCTCGGACCAAGAGCCTGAAGTTGGACCGATCACAATGGACTGTGATCATAGTTATGGTCTCCCATTGGTGAGCTCAGTGACAGACCCGTGTGCTCTCTTGCTGTTTGTCCCTCCCTCTGCCTCTGTCACACTCACACACACACACTCAGAAGTGGTCACAATTAAACTATGGGCCACCCAGGGGCCCACGCACCAAGGTGGACCCTCATCCACCCAACAAGGTCCCCTCCTCTGGGGAAAAGCAAGTGGGGAAGTCGCCTCAGAGGCACCAGCAGACCCTCAGGAGGAAGAACCTGGCCCCGTTTCAAGGGCCATGACCCCAACTTTATAACAGAAAAAAAAGAAATCCACAAATACACGCATTGGAGAAAACCCATTAGTGGTGGTTATCGCTTGGAGGATTGTTGTGGGTGATTTTTATTGCCTCTTTCATACTTGTCTGTGTCCACTTTTCAACGCAATGAGCAGGTCCAGTCTTTTAGAATCAGAAATGAATGTTGTTTCAAAATAGACTGTGTGTGCATGTGTGTGTGGAAGAGGTTTGGCGAACGGCCTTCAGCTCTTTGAGGGGTTCCTGTAATCGGAGAGCAAGGAGCCAAGCTGGGGGGTACCGCACAGACTGCAGAGCATTGCTCCCCGTGGCAGCAGGGGAGAGCCCGGTTGGAAGGCAGGAGCACCTGGGCAGAGAGTTGGCAAAGGCCCAGGGGGTGAACGAATATGTTGTCTTCTGCTCCCCTGAGGGAGGAGAGCTCTTTAAATTGAGCGGGGCACAGGTCAGGGCCCACGGGACCCAGAGGAGGCATCGAGCACAGCCAGTCCAACTCCTTCATTTACACGCGGGGAAATCGAGGCCCTGAGAGGAGAAGGGACGTGCCCACGGTCATATTTCAGTGGCAGAGCCAGGACTCCTGGCTCCGAGGGGTGTGCAATCTGCCCCGTCACCAGATTCTAGGAGGGGCTTGGGGCAACCCCGGGAGGAAGGTGACATCTGGACCCCAAGAGCTCAAATTGGGGAGCTGTTTTTTAAATTTTTGTAAAATGTTTGCTGCATTAGGCATGCTTCTGGTTAATAAAATTACATGGGTTTCAGGGGTGCAATTGATAACATCAACTGTACATTGTACTGTGTGTTCCCCACCCCAAGGGAAGCTATTTGGAAGTCTAAGGAAGAAGGCATTCTTCAAGTCACAAGCCAGATGGACTTGCCCATCTAGACACAATGGGGCTTTGGTGATGGGGGGCAGTGTTGCCTCAAAGATACCCCCAGCTTCTCTTCTGGCCTGTTTCCAAAGCAGCTTCCCCATCTCCCCTCCCCCCTCACCCCCACGGGGATGTGGCCTCACCCCACAGCCTGCCTGCAGCCCTGTTGACAACTTCCCTCCCGCCAAAGGATGCCGGAACCCGCCCCCTTTATGCCCCATCCCAGCCAGATGATGAAACTGTAATCCAAAAACATCACATCAGACATGCAGATTCGACTTAAAATACCTATAGGTATCTATAATTTAATGGCAATTAGGAGCTCATCAGCTTTTTCTTCCTGTCTCGGGGCGTTTTGCCTCCCTGGTTCAGCTCTGCTCCTGGGAAAACATCGTGGGGCCTTTGATCCTGGGGCTGAGAGACTGAGCGCAAGTTCAAAATGAAAGGTATTGTGAGCTGAGCAGCTCCACGTGCCCCTGCACGCTGAAGGGTGTCCTTGTCTGCTTCCTGGGTGCGGGTCTGCCCTGCGCTTCTAGTGACCCCGCTCATCAGAGTCAGAGAAGGCAGGAATGGGAAGAGGAGGGTTCTGCCCTCTTAGGCATCTTAGTCGTAGTGCCCTCTTTTCTCAGGGTCTGCTGCCACTCAGATGCCCTGGCTTAGTGCCTACCACCCTGAATCCCAAGTCCTTCTTGGAAGTCTGGGCACTCCCCCTCAGGCCGGGAGGCTGCAGAAGCATGGAGGACATGGAGGTCAAATGGAGGCAAAATCACCCGGATGGGGTGAAGCCCAAAGCTCGGCTAGCTCCAGGCAGAAACTCTGGCACCCAGAGAATAGCAACATAATAGTGAGCTGTGCACCCACCGTGTGCAAGTCCTCTGTCCACCCTCTCTCATTCTCCCATCAGCCCTGCAAGGGAGCATTATGAGTAGTTCACAGAGGAAGAAACAGAGAGGTGAAGTGACTCCCGTGTGGTCACACAGCTAATAGAGGTGGAGCTAGCATCTGAACCTCAGACTTACCCTTCCCCAAGCCCACGCTCTTTGCACCATTCCCAGCAGTGATTGAGCCCCCTGACAGCTGAGATGTCGGAAACCACTGCCGTTAGCAAGCCCACACCGTCCTCCTAGGATGGGAACTCACTCAGGCCTCGGCAATTCTGCTTCCAGTAGGTGACAGCTCTGTCTGTCCCTCCCTCTGCCTCTCTCTCTCTCTCTCTCTCTCTCTCTCTCTCTCTCTCTCACACACACACACACACACACACACAGTGCAAAGGAAGTCTCCCGGTTTCAGAAGCCTCGTTTCCCTTTGCAGGGAGCCTGGGTGTGATGGTTAATTCTATGTGTTGGTTTGACTGGGCCAGTGGGGCCCAGACCTCTGACCGAGCACGATTCTGGGGGTGCAGACGGAGCAAAGCAGCTGGTCCTCCCTCTTGTGGGTGGCCCCATCCATTCAGTTGAAGACCTGACTGGGATAGAGAGGCTGAGGGAGAGGGGACTCTCTGCTGACTGCTGGGGCTGGGCCACTGGTGTTTCCAGCCTTCAGACTTGGACGGAAGCATCGGCTGCTCCTGGTCCTCCTGGCTTCCAATAGGAACTCGCAGCCTCAGCTCTGCTGGTGGGCAGGACCCAGGGCACAGATGTAGCTGTTCATGGCTTGTCCTGGGCTCCAACTTGCCAGCTGCAGAAACGATCTCTCAGCCTCCACAATCATGTGAACAAATTCCTTGTTATCCATGCATCCTTCTATCCATCCTTCCATCCATCCATCCATCCATCCATCCATCCTTCCATCCTTCCTTCTATCCATCCATCCGCCCATCCATCTTTCTACATCCTATTGGCCATCTGTCCTTTAAACGTTTCTATGGAGAATTCTGACTAATACAAAGGGACATAAAGCATCCCAGAGGGAAAGTGGGGTGAAGCAGGGAGCCCTCCTAGCATCTGGATCCTAAAGTTTTCCTAAATCTACCAGCCTCCCCTCTCCCCAGCCCTGAGAACTCCTGCTTTGTGGTTGCACCTGAGGCAGATACCTGCACCTCCTCCCATGAGACCTGTCCCCTGCCTCCCAAGGAATCTATACCATTCTTGGGGGCTACCTTGGCCAGCAGAGGGCGGGAAATTCAGAGGCATGCTCTTCACCCCAAACAAAATCTGGGTTTATTTATTGGGAGCCCAGGTGGGGGTGAGAGGGGAGAGAGCTGGGCAAGGGCGCTGTGGTGGCCTGCCCTGGACCCTCATTTCTCAGAGGAGGGCAGACTGTGGGGATGAAGCATTGAGAGGACAGATGGCCGCCCGGGCTGACAGCTGGTGAGGAAGTTGTGGGCACTGACTCGTATGCCCAACAGCTCCATATATATCAGGCAAACAAGCTTTGCTCCCGCCAATAGATCACCCGGGGAACCGGTCGGCACCAGAGGAATGAACATTAATGGTCACAACAGCCACTGTGACTGTCCCTGTTCCATGTGGTCTCTGGCGAGTGGGCTCAGGAGACCAGAACCGGTCCCCCAACTCTCAGAGGATTTACCGGGGTCCCAGAGCACCCGGGCCTGATGTTCAGGAGGAGGAGGGAGCTGACCTGGATTTTGTAGTCAGATAGACCTGGGTTCACACCTGGTTCTGCCACCAGCTGGGTGCCTTGGGCAAGTCTCAGTTTCCTCATCGGTACAGGGGGGAATGGAGGCACCCCACCTGCTGAGTCACATAGTAAGGTCACTGTGAGCTTCGCAGCTGGGGAGACGCCGGAATCTGGCCTTGGCTCGTGGCAGGGCTGATTCTTCTTCTCTACCACATCGGCCCTCGGACTGGAGTGGGGACCATCACTGGTACAAATGCAAACGCCTGGGCCAGACACCAGATCTAGCGAGCCAGACTCGGGGGACGGGGCATCCCTTTACACCATCTCCCCAGGTGGTTCTGTTGCAGGTGGTCCAGGACCATTCTCCTCCGTTCCAGTCCCCCCCACCACCCCAGCATGATCTAGCCTTTGCTCCCCCCCCCCAGGCTCAGATTGGTTGCCCCCTGGCACTGGGCGTGGCCTCAGCCTCCTGGATCTGTGCCAGGACTCAGGCCTTGAGGTGCCTCTTCTTCCAGCCATGGGGGTGGCCTGGGGGTGAGAAATGATGACATTTGGACCAGCAACAGGACTACGTTCCCGGGTGGGTGGGGCACACAGACAGGCCACCCAAACCTGCCAACCAGCTCCTCCTGGTGGGGAGGGCAGTGAAAGAAAAGAGCAGGCCCACGGCTCCCTGCCTGCCAGACCCTATGGAGCTGCCACCCACTGAGCCCTCAGTGTGCCCACTCAGCACTGGGTACTTTACTTAATGCCACTTCTGTTCTAGCGTCAGCTCCAGGAGGCAGCATGAGGCTCCAGGAGGCAGCATGAGGGGCTGGGACTGAGCCTCTGCAGGCCAGTCAGAGCGCATCCTGCAGCCGCCGCTCTGACAGAGGAATTCCTCCCCAGCTGGCCCACTCCGGCTCTCCCTCCCCCTCTTCTGCCTTCACAGCTCAGGCCTCACGTCCCAGACCTATCGGCAGCCTTGCATCTCTGAGGAAAAGGCAATAAAAGCTTAATAAAACCGGCAACACACAGAACCGAGAGTTACAGCCAACTCCTCAAACACCCTTTGTCTGCGGGGTCAGAAGGTTCCTGAAAAACCCTCACTGCCTGCCTGGGCCAACCTGTCCAGACTGCCTTCTCCCACTCCCTCACCCCCACACCCCCAAACTCCGAGCCCCGGCCGCTTACTGGAGTTCCGAGGGAGCCCACAGGACCCCCTGGGCCCAGCAGCCAGTCAGCTCCCCAGCCCCCAGATGGCTGCGTTAATAACAAATAAAAAGATCCCTGCAAAATAAGACCAATCACCACGGCCATAAAAGCCAAATTGGATTCCTTCCTGGCTGATGAGCTCCGGGCCCTTCTCTCTCTCTGAGACCCGATTAACAAATATGTAAAACAATTCCCGGGGCATCTCTGCGCCTCAGCTACTGCCAGCCCTTCCTGGGAACTGGGGCTCAGAGGCAGGGAGGAGAGGAAGCAAGGATTGGGGGGGTGGGGCAGCCTAGGGGGCCCCCCCCCCCCCCGAGGCTAGAGTAGGGACCTGCCCTGCCACCGGCCTGCTGGGTGACCCAGAGCAAGTCACTTCACATCTCTGGATGGATGGTCCCTCATCTAGAGAGAGATGCTCTCTAAAGTGGGCTCCCCTTCATCCTTAACCAGAAGCTATTGTTGGGGAGCACACAGGGTGGGTCCTGCTGTATCATCACTCCACCTGTCACGTCTGCTGACCAGTTCGCGCCAGATGCTTCTCTGGGACACGGCAGGTGGCTGCCTGCCAGTTCTTAGCTCAGGGGGAGCTTCAGAGGCCTTTCTCTCCCTGCTCCCCGCACATCTGCGGTCCAGGAGGTCGCAAGACTCTCCTGGGTCTCACCACCAAGGAGAAGCTTGGGGGCAAACCGGAAGCTCAAAGATGAAAAGGCACTTAATGCACAGCGATCAAACCTCCCCCCCCCAAAGGGGCCACCAGGTTTGAGTGGCGATCTGAGAAGGGCCTAAACCCCCAGCCTTACTGCCTAGAAAGAAAGGGAGAAGCCTTAGAGCAAATCGCCCCCTCTGAGAACTTGGGGCTCCCCCAGCCCCTGCTGTGTGGCTGGTGGAGGGTCAAGGAGGCCAGCACTGATGAAAGAGCACCGCAAGGAGGTGCTGGCGGCTGCTCAGGTCCCTGGGTCCCCGAGACAGAGCCGCTTCCCTGTCCCTGAGCCCCTCAGCCCGAGGACGGATGGCTATTGCATCAGAATGGCACTGTAGATCATGTTCCTACAGGGTTCCCAGTCTTAAGGATTATTTCCAATTTGCAAACAAGAAAACCGAAGCTAAGAAAAGGGATTTCTTTGAACCTGATTTCTGATAAGCTGATTCCTCTTCTCGGTGTATTAGGTTTTATTAGAATCTTACATGTTTGAAAACTCCCAGAATTCTAGAGCCAGCCCTCCCAAACCTTGCTGGTCTACACACATGAACAATCATGCGTACACTCGGTGTGCACACGCGCGCGCGCGCGCACACACACACACACACACACACACACACACAAACTGCACTCAGTGCCTGTCCCTGGAGTCATTCTGGCCACAGTCTGGGTACAGCCCAGGCTGAGGGGCAGCTTCCAGGGAAAGGGGGCGAGAAGAGCCTCAGGAACTGACACCCCACTTCACTGTCTTCACAGAAATGCACCTTCTTGGCCCACACAGGTCAGAGGCTCAGGGAAGGGGCTTCCTGGCTACCCTGTTGATTGACAGCTCAAGTGTGCATAGTGGGGAGAGAGGATGTCAAAGTCCATCAGCCCCATCACACCCAGGGCCGGCACAGAGGCCCCTGCCGGGGTGGGGTGTCGCACACTGGCCTCAGTCTCAGCCCACCCTCCATGAGGGTGCCACTGACTACAGACAGGGGTCAGGGCTGGAGCTGAGCCGCCGCAACAGGATGCCTATGATGGGGGGCAGATCCCCAAGGACCACCCGCCAAGTCTGCCAGCTTTCCCACAGAGTGCTTGGGAAGTTCAGGGCCCCAGAAACTAAGAACCACTGACCCTGGCTCCAGAGGCCGGGAGTGACCCCGGAAGCTCCCTGGGCCCAAGAATCCCAGATCCCTTCTGTCCCTGCGCAGTGACACGGTGGTATCCTGTCTAGTGGGACCTTCCTTAGTCTTTCCACAGCAATGGGCTCTGTCTCCCATTTGCTTGTGACCTTGGGCAAGTCTTTCCTTCTCCCTGCGGCCTCCATTTGCCTGTCTGTCAAATGGGAGAGCTAGATTCAGTGAGCTTTGGGATACCTCCCAGTTCTGTCATTTGGAGTTCCCAAAGGGCCAGACACAGAAGTATGACAAGAGAGGAGGGGTGACAGGGGTGGGGGAGCAGCTGGGAAGGTGAAGAGGGTTGCAGATTTCTCGGGGTGCGGAAACTGCAGCCCCCATCAACTTTGCAGCCACGTGGGGCTCCAACCTTGCCATGGCCAGCAGCCAGAGGAGACCCGTAACCGGAGGTCCTGCAGAACAGGATGGGGGTGCGGTGCACAGTCAGACGGCAAGGTTCAAGGGTTCATCCTGTTTCTCCCTGACCCTGAGCTGAAGGGGACCCCAGGGGACAAGAATAGGACCAGGTCAGGCCCCACCCAATCAAGGCCCTGGCTGTTCAAGCCCATCCGCCCCATCCCCCAGTTCATACATCTACCAGTTCATTCATTCTCGTAGTCATTCACAGTCTTAATTCCCTCACTGGCTGGTGCTTGCTTTATAAAATAAGGCCTTGCCGCTAAATTTGCATGATCTTCCCTTGCAATGTCTTGAAATCCTTTCCTCCCCAAGGCTCTGGGAACCTTCTCACCCCAGATCTATTCTCCTGCTCATTAATGCCCGAGAATGCTTCTCCGCCGTCCTGTCTCTTTTCATCGCCAGTGCCTGCTGTTACTCGGGGACCATCTGCTCCAAACCTGCGGAGGACGGGGTCTGAAAGTCAGGAAGTCTCGCAGGGAACACACAGTCACTAGGTGATGCTTTAAAAGCAGCAAAGAGTCCTGGCTTGTGAGGCTCAGTCGGTTGGAGCGTCATTCTGTACCCCAAAAGGTGGTGGATTTGTTCCCAGTCAGGGCACACACCTGGGTTGTAGGTTTGATCCCCGATCGGGCCATGGGTGGGAGGCAACGGAACAGTATTTCTTTCTCATGTCAGTGTTTCTCTCTCTCTCTTCCTTCCTTCCTCCCTCTTTCTAAAAAATTAATCCTATATGATAAAAGGCTAATATGCAAATTGACCAGTGGAACAGCTGGTTGCTATGACACGCACTGACCACCAGGGGGCAGATGATCAATGCAGGAGCTGCCCCTGGTAGTCAGTGCACTCCCACAGGGGGAGCACCTCAGGGCTGGCGAGTGCAGCGGCGGTGGCTGGAAGCTCTCCCACCTCCGTGTCAGTCAGTCAGTCAGTCAGTCAGTCAGTCAGTCAGACATCTCCTAAGGGCTCCTGGACTGTGAGCAGGTGTAAGCTGGGCTGAGGAAACCCCTCCCCCCCCCAACCCCGTGCACAAATTTTGTGCACCGGGCCTCTAGTATTAAAACAAAACTAAACCAGCAAGTGCTTTCAACCAGGAATTTCCCTCATGGAAGCATATCCGGAGGGATGCAAGCCCCAGCTGTGTCTACACGGAATGTGAAAAGGGGAAACATCTGGATGACCGCCAGAAAAGTCCTGCCAGTCTGCCAGATGTTGCCCACATCTGGACATCCGAAAAGGGATCTGCCTGGCTGCTTGGCAGTCAAGAGGCAAATGGCCAACCCACGCACGTCACCTAGTCAACAGGGATGTGACTCAAATCCTTAAGTACACATTACCCAGATTACTGAAGGATCCGGAAGGTATTTCGGTTTCAATCACGCTCATCTTTGAAGACCCGAAACAAGATAACATACGGGTCAGAGGGTGAGCTTCCGTTGTCTTGTGGTGGCTGTGGTTACGGCATCCCCAGCGGCAGGCTCGCCTGGGGTTTGACTCCTGTCTTCATTGCTCAACTGAGCAGGCTGCTCAGTCTCTCTATGCTTCTCATTTCTCATCATTAAAATGAAATAATAATGGTAACTCTGCATAGGGCTGGGATGATAATACCTATAAAGCTCTAAGCCCAGTGCTGGCAGATAGTAAACATTCAAAATATGTTGGCCAATATTATCATCATGGTTATCTTCGGGAAATCACCCAGCAGAACTCTCCCAGCTAGGAACATGAGAAACCCTCCAGGAAGGGCAGAGGCCAACACGGGAGGGAAGCAACGTTCCTCCCCAAGCATCGCGGGAACACGTCAGCCACAGCGGCCCCAACTCCAGGCCCCTTTGTGCTGCTTCCCCAGAGACAAGCAGATCACCACGTTCTCCTTCAGGCCAGGAGTGGCTTCCAGCTGGCAGTCATGTCCCCTTTATTAACACGATCTGGCAAAGGACACGTGGTCCAGGTGCCAGCCGGGGGCTTCAGGCAGATGGCTGGACAGGCGTGAATCTTCCCAGCTGCACCCTCTCCCACCAGGACATCGAGCCGGGGCGGGGGGCGGGGAGACACTCAGGTGTACTGCAGGCATAACCATGGGAAACGTCCCTCCTGACCCTGGAGTGACCACATGCCTGGGTCATGTCCTCTGAGTCCCAGGAGAGACACATGGGTCCCTCGTCTACTTCTGGGGCAGGGGGTGTGACCTGGGTGAGCCAGCACTTCTCATCCCTCACTTCCCCGGGGCAGGAGGTACCAGGGCGGGGATGCGAGACTGGGGAGCTCTATAGGAGCTGAGGCAGGCTTCCCCACTTCCGCATGTCTAGTGCCTGGCGCACAGTGGGGCTGCTGGCAGGCACTTGGGATGGGGATTAAGGAGAAGGCTTTTTGAACCTCTTGGCACTGTCTCCTGGAGACATCACTCCTGGGTTCCAAAGAGCGCCCCCTGGCAGAGACCTGCACGGCTCCCACTGGCATCTAAATCCCAGTCAGTCCTTCCTTTTGTCCCTACCACCCCCTTGTTCCCAATGGTCAAGCTCACTGCGGACAGAAGACCCTAATGTGCCACCCAATGGCCCTCTCCAAATGGCCCAGGTCCCCACTCTGGGTCCCTCAAGGGAGGAAGCGGATGTTATGGAGTCAAGCGCGTGCCCGGGGTTCTCCATGCCTAGTTTGGTCTCTCCCCTGAGTTCAGGGAGAAATACCCGGACCCTCTGTCCCCTAAGGACTGGCCTCAGGACCCCGCACCGGGCTTCTTCCTTCCAGGATTTGGCAGAGACGCTGCTTCTGCCGGCACAAATGCCAGCAAGCAAGGGCAGGGCAGGAGGTGTTGTATAAATAGCCCGCTGCTGTCCGTCTGCTCCTCCTCCCGTGGCGTTGCTTTCAAACCTCCTTCTTCACCACCAGAGTGAACCTGCTCATGGGGGCCCTTTACTAGCTGTGTGACCTTAGGCAGGGAAGCCAACCTTTCTAGCCGCTGGTCCTTCCATGGTGAATGAGCAAGCACACTGTGGCTGTTGTGGGAATCACATCCATTCATATACTATATTTAACACATTTAGCACCCTGTCTGGCTCGTGGCAATGTTCTGTATTTGCTAGTGATCATAATGATGAATAGCTGGGGACCTGAGACAGGCCCCCGGGGTCAGGGTCCATGCTGAGGGGATTCGGAGGGGAGGGGGCAGTGGGAACTAGCTGCATTTTCCCTCGGGGCATGGTGTGGCCGGCTGAGACCCTGAGATTCAGGCTCTGCAGCCAACGTGCTGTGTGATGCTGGGCAGCTCATCTGTCTCTCTGAAATAACTCCCTCCCCTCTCCCCGCAGCCCCAGCCTCTTAGGAGTTAAATGATCTTTTCTAGTCCTGCCTGAGCCCATCCCTCTGGCAGACGGATTACAGCTCTCATAGTTGGGGACAGAGCCCAAGATGCAAAGGTGAGGCAGCCAGTTCCGGCCCTAGCTCAGAAGCCTGGAGTCCCCACCTTGGGCCAATGAGAGATGGCCAGAGCTACACTCAGATGACAGTACTGCCCTTCACCTCTGACTCAGGAAGCAGAGGAATTTACATTCACAAAAATATATTTATTGAATGAATGAGTGAATGAATGAATGAATGAACAAACCAACGAATACCAGAAATGATGCAGAGGTGGCTCCACGGCTTGGCACGTCCTCCCGGACACCAAATGACTGTGGGTTCGATTTCCCGTCAGGGCACATGCCTAGGCTGTGGATCCAATGCCTGGTCCGGTGCATACGGGAGGCAACCAATCCACGTTTCTCCCTCCACTTCCTCTAAACATACCCTCGGGTGAGGATTAAATCTAAATAAATAAAATAACGTAGCGCACTGGGCAAAATAGGGGCTCTTCCTTCCTTCAGGTCAAAATCTGATCCCAACTTGGCTTCTTCTAGGGGGAACGCGTCAGGGAACCTCTGAGCTCCTCTGAACCTTGGTCTTCCCCTATATTAAATGGGGGTAACAGTCCACCCGCCATGAGATGGTTGCAAGGGTAAGTGAGATAGGACGTGTAAATGTTTAGCACGTGGCACATAGTAGGTACTCAAGTAATGTAGCCGTTATTCTCAGGATTGTTATCCCCAGCCTGCTGCTCCCTGGGCCCTCAGCCTTGTCTGGTGCCCATTTCCAAAGAGCTGCCACACGGACACGTAGCAATGGAAATTCTCCCACCCCGTACCTTCCAGCTGGTGAGGAGTGGGGGTGTGGCCACCTGGCTTTCCGGTGGCCAAGGGGATGCTCGCTTTCTGCCACCCTCGCTGGACTGGTTCCAAAAGCATCCAGGCCTCCCGTCTCTGTCGAGCAGCCGGAGCATGTTTGCCCGTGAAATGTGACTTTTGGAAAACATGCATATTTGTAAGTCTATTCCGGGCCAGCACTGCTCTTTATTTTCGCTGGGTCTTTCATGTGGAACCCAGCGAGGAGGGGGGTTTGACAGACTTTGACACTGGTCCTCTGGCAGAGATGCTCGAGGATGGGGGAGGGTGGGCAAGAGGAGGAGGAAGAGGATGTTAAATGACAAGCCCTCTTCCTCGGCTGAGACTAACCGACAACCAGACACCCCCGTCTCACTGTCCCAGCCCCCCATGTCTCCATATTTGGGCGGTGGGGGGGGTGGGAGAGGGGAGTATAAGAGGTTCACATGGGGAGACCATTTCAAAGAGGAGAAAGGGAATGAGAGAGGCCAATCCCTCAACTTCCAATCATCATGATGCCACCATCATTATCAACAGCGACAGTGCTATTATCAGCCGCCTCGGCCGCCGCCTTCGCCACCTCCATTTGTGGGTGCCTATTTTTATGACTGACCGTGGGCTGGCTGTTTGCCCTTAGGGGAACCGCCTCCTCTCGCAGCATCTCACTTTGCTCCTCCGTAAAGGTGATTTCTGCAGCTCATGGGGCTGTGGGAAGAGGCTGCTTAGCCAAATGGTAGCAATGACTGTCTTCGCTCCCAGCCTCACATCCTGGCCAGCTGCCCATGCACAGCCTACTCTCGAGTCTTAGGGACTCGGGGCTGATTGCCAAGGCCCTACCCAGCAGCAGGCCCTCTACAGCTGCTCTCAGCTAGTCCCTTCTCCGTGGTCATTTACAAGCAGAGTTGGCCTGGGGGAGAAAGAGTCGTAGACAACTCATCTGCCTTTGCATGACCAGGCAAGTGGAAGGGAGAGGGTGTAAGGAAAACTTGCCTAAACTATAGAGAAAAGGGCTGAACCCATGATCCCAAAGCTCTGGGGGATCAGGAGATCCAGATTTAAGTCTCCACTCTTTTATTCACTTATTCATTTGTTTGTTCATTTATTCACTAAGCATCCACCAACCAGAAACAGTGGTTCATACTGAGGATCTACCGGTCGTGGAATCACTGCCCGCCCCAGTGGAGGTTGCATTTCAGCTGTGTGACCTCAGGAAAATTACTTGACATCTCTGGTCCTATAAAGGAAATCATCTGAACATCCCTGGTTCACGGGACAGGATGACTTCACTAGTGGTGGGTGCTCTGGGGAAGGAGAAAGCTTACAATAAGCTCTGGGGTTAGAACCAAACATTTCATTCCCACCCACACTCCAGAGGCTCATGAGACAGTCGATGTCCCACATTACTAGGGCCAACAGGAGACCCAGAAGGTCACTTCCACCTGCCCTGACCCTGTCCAGACAGGAATCCTGAGGCTCAGAGAAGGGATTCGCTGAAGGACACATTTGATCGGTGGCCAAGCTGACACTAGGTCCCAGGTCTCCCCACTTGCACTCAGAGCTCCTTCCTCCACATCACACTGGAGCCTAGTTTCTGGATAGTCAGGGCAACAGAGGGCAGCGTCAAAGGGCAAGCCAGGGCAGGGGTGCCAGGTCCATGACAAAGTCAGGTCCCCAGGGAAGTGGAGATGGAGCCACTCGCTGTGGAATTCTGGCCCCTCGGAGAGACTGTGGGGATTTGGGTGCATCTGGCCCTGGACATGTTCCTGGGGAGGGGGCAGAAGTTGCTGAGGCCATGGGTGTGTTTGTCAGACTCCCAAAGAGGGGAGTAGGGGTGCAGAATCCGCCAGGAGAATGGAGTCAGCTCCCCCTCGGAGCCATCTGTTCCCACATGGAAGTGGGCTGGCTGGAGAAAGCTGGGGAGAGAGTAAAGGTGGCTAGGAAGGAGGCA
>JAAGEH010000227.1:485571-583517 GCA_011751065.1 Lasiurus cinereus
TTCTCCTTCTCCTTCTCCTTCTCCTCCTTCTCCTTCTCCTTCTCCTTTTCCTCCTCCTCCTCCTCCTTCTCCTCCTCCTCCTCCTCCTCCTTCTTCTTCTTCTAAAAAATATATTTTATTGATTTTTTACAGAGAGGAAGGGAGAGAGATAGAAAGTCAGAAATATCGATGAGAGAGAGACATCCATCAGCCGCCTCTTGCACAGAACCTGAGACCTTTCAGTTCTCAAGCTGACGCTCTATCCACTGAGCCAAACCGGCCTCGGCCCTTTCTTCTTCTTACCTGCTGGGTAAGAGATGATCTAGTGCCCTGACTGGTTTGGCTCAGTGGATAGAGGTTCGGCCTGCAAACTGAAGGGTCCAAGGTTCGATTCCAGCCAAGGGCATGTACCTTGGTTGCAGGCACATCCTCAGTGGGAGCGGGGGGGAGGGAGGGGGTGTGTGTGCAAGTGGCAGCTGATCAATGTTTCTCTCTTGTTGATGTTTCTGGCTCTCTGACCCTCTCCCTTCCTCTTTGTGAAAAATCAATAAAATATATATATTTTTCAAAAAGAGATGACCTAGTGGTGACCATCACACCTCTCACTACTTAGCCCCAGCCCTGGTGAGGGGGACTGTATGTGAATCAAGTCCTCCCACCAGATGGTTGAATCGCTGAGGGGAGGAGTATATGGGAGGGTTGGGTGTCTAGCTTTTAAAATACCGTAGACTAAGACAGTTTCTCCACTGTCCCAGCATCAAGTAACCACGTGCATAAGTAACCCTCCTTCGATCGGTCACACCCTGACTTGGAGCTCTTGGCCAGCGAGTGGAGGCAAGTGGACTGAGGTGTGCTGAAAGGGGCTCCAGATTTACAAAATGGGGTTTGAGTCTTCTCTGTGTCTTTTACTAATGGCATGACCTTGGGTAAGTCGTTTCATTTCCCTGAGGCTCAGGTTCCTCAACTGCAAAATGGGAGTCTAACGACCCTTGCTTATAATATGCCTGCGATGATCTTTTCAGCTGAGGTGGAACACGAATTTATAGGTCATAATTAGTCACATATATAGTGTGATGTGGTTATAGAGTTAGAGAGATTATGATAGAATGACCAGTCCTTGTTTCCGTGCCTTTCAGGGTTGATTGCACTTCATGTGATATAATAGATGCAAAAGAGCTCAGAAAACTCGCCCCAAGTTCCTGGTGAATGAATTTCCAACTGAAGGTCACGCAGCAAGTTTAGTGGAAGAACTTGAGATGGCCCCAGGCCTCCTGGGTTTCAATCCTCTGCTTTCCCCAAGTCACCCTCTCTCCTCTTCCTAACCCCATTCTTCCTGGCACTCTGTTCATGGGGACCAGTGTGAGTTTAAGGGGAAAGAAGATGGGAAGGGGGGGCAATCATTGAAGAGAGGAGAGAGAGGTCGGGGAGAGGTGACAGGGCCGGGCTGGGGTGGGGGAGGCTGAGCAGATGGCAGCCCTTCACTGCCGCCTCCCCCAGAATTCTGCAAACAGCCGGCCTAGCACTCCTTTCCCAGCCTTGCCTGCCTCCTCCAAGGAAGCAGGCAGCCTGCGCCAGAGTGAACGCCATCCAAGTTATTAATTGCCTGCAACAATTAGCCCCAGTGCCTGGGCCTGCAGAATCCCTGGCTCCGGGAGAGGAAGCCAATTACAGCTTCATCAATATTCACGCTGCCATATAATGCTCTCCCGACAAGATGACCCCCGCATCTCCCACCCATGTTTTCGGGGGCCTTGCTCTGACCCCAACATCTGGAGAAGACCAGCTATTGCTGAGGCCTTCAAGACTGGAAGTCAATAAGGGGTTAGGACCCCAGGATGTTTGAACATTGTAGGACCCAAAGTGCTGGCAGGGGAGAGCAGGACCCTGTCAAAGTGCCGGACAGGGCAGCATTCGCCAAAGACTATCCCATCGTGTGGGAGAGAATACAGCCTCCAGGTTAAGGACTTTAAAGTAGACTCCCCGAGGGTCTTGTTAATAGGACTGGATTGAAAGGCAGAGGTCAGAAATAGCCAATAAGTTCTGGTTGAAAAAAGGTTCTGGTTTTAATCTCAGCTCAGTCGCACACTAGCTGTGCAGCTTTGAGAAAGTCCCTTCAGGTCTCTGAGCTCATTTCCTTCCCTGTAAGTTGGGGTCAGTGATCACACCTTCCTGAGGAGGGAGGCTCTATGCAGAAGCACAGGGCATGGCACTGGGTGGAAATAGATGGTAGCTATTATGTTCTCTATGGAAAGAGCCCTGGAAGGAGATTCCATGCTGCCTTCGGGGTGGGGAGGGTCTGCTTTCCTTTGACAGGGGAGTGGACATATGGGGTAATGAGGAGTGAGGTAGATGGGGCGTGAGGAGACCTAGATGATGGCCCAGGTTTGCTCTAACTTACACTGTGGTTGGGTGCCCTTCCCACTCTGGCCTGTGTTGACCTGACACATGACGACCTGAGGCTAGAGATGTAGCTGTGATCCCCCAGGAGAGCGTGGGAAGAGGGAATGAGTTTAGAACGGGTGGGGAACCATGGGGGAATATGGACTTCCCGATTTTTCAAAGGAATGAATGGCAGCGGCGGAAACGTTATGGAATATCAAAAGAACATGAAAGCAGTTACATAAATAGTTAGGCCTAACGTCGAGACTTTGTTGGCTCTGTATTAATAAAAGGGATCACAGATCTTGGAAATAAAGCCATCGCCTGGTTCAGAACTCCGAGGAGAGGCTGGGGAGAAGTCCCCCCAGGGCAATCAATGTTGGTGGGGCATTTCAGGACCACGGACAGCGGCTAATCATTTTGATCCACAGTTGAGGTGAGGGCTAAGGGATGAGAAGCTAGAATTGGCCACTGGGTTGAATCCTTGGAGGTGGTGTGATGCTCATTGCGAGTAATGCTGAGGTTGAAGAATAACTCAGTCACTCCAGGTGGAGGTCTCTGAGTGCCCGATGGGACTGCCCAAGCATTGGAGAGTAGGGTGTTATATAGGGCCTGACCCCCAGCCCCTCCGCAGAAATAACTAGGGCTCCCGGTATACCTGCGTTTGTGTGAGCTCATTTATGACTCAGCACAGAATCTCAGCCCCTATCTTTTCACCGAGCCCTGCTGTTTGTCCCTCTGGCCTCAGCTTCCTGGCACAAGCTGGCCAGCACCTTGCCCTGCCCCAGTCAGTCTGGCTGGCCCACTGGCGCCAGAGCCAGGCCAGTTTTAACCCTGATCACCAGGTTCCATCTGGGCCTCTGCAGTGACAGCAAAAAAGAGCTTTTCTGGCACTTTCCCAGTTAGGAATCTGTGCAGCTCTGATGGGCCGCCCTACTGCCAGCTCCTATGCTGGCATATTCCGTGTGGGCAGGGTGGGGAATGTTCTGTGCCAGAGGACTCTGTGGCCCAGGCCTCTGAGCTGGCTGACAGATCATCAGTGCCAGGCGGATAGAATACCTTTTAGGCAGCAAGGGATGCAACTAAAAGCATCAGCATCAATAATAATGAATGGCCAGCCGTTATTGAGTGCCAGTTCCTGTACACATGCATTATTTACTTCGTTTAAACTCACAACCACCCCATGAGGCGTCCTCTTACCATCCTTATTTCCAGGTGGGAAAATGGGCACAGAGAGTAAGTTTCAGCTCCCGCAGCAGGTAAATACGGAGGACTCAACCCCAGGCACTTGGAGTCTGTAGTCCAAGTTCTTTACCACACGATTATTTCCATGTTACAGATGGAAAATGGAAGGTCAGACGGGTTAAGGGGCTCTGTTATGGTTACAGAAAGAGTCAGCGATGGAAAGAATCTGAGCCAACGTTTGTCTGATGTCAAAGATACCACATTTATCTGTTCCACTGTACTGCTCCTGCTGAATTAGGTCCCCGTTGGGTGCCCACTCTCAGAGCCCCCTACTGTGGTACCAGGTCTCATCTTATGTCTAAAACACAGTCAATGCTGAAACCAGTTTGGCTCAGTTGGATAGAGAATCGGCCTGCGGACTGAAGGGTCCCAGGTTTGATTCCATTCAAGGGCATGTACCTTGGTTGCGGGCACATCTCCAGTGGGGGGGCGTGCAGGAGGTGGCTGATTGATGTTTCTCTCTCATCAATGTTTCTAACTCTCTATCCCTCTCCCTTCCTCTCTGTAAAAAAAAAATCAATAAAATATATTTAAAAAATAAAAATAAAACACAGCCAAGCTAGTTTCCCAATTCATCATCCGGGAAGTCCCTTCCTCGCTCCGAGTCCAACTCTGCAAAGGGAAGGGTTCTCGACAGAGCCCGCATTCTAACTCGAGATCTGGTTTGTCTGATGAGATTCGCCCTTAGAAACTCCAAGAGCACACTGCAAGATGGCGGGACATTCGCAGGACCCAGGAGGGCCAGGCTGTCCCCGCCCCTTCCAGGACAAGACGCAGGGGCCCAGGCCACTGGCTGTGAACACACCGTCCCGGGATTGGCACACAGAATGCCAGGTCATCTCCTGACTTCTCACTTACGGAGGGGGAGACGGAGGCCTGGCGGTGACTGCAGGGGTGCTGTTGTCTCCTAACAGCACGGCCCTCTTGGGCCTCCCGCCAAGGCCTCTGTGTCCTTCACGACACTTCAGGGTCCTCGTTTTGCAGCCGGGCACGTCCGGGGCCAGCTGTTGTCCCTGGCATCCCGGGCTATGCCTAGCAGATGTGGCGGCAGGATGCAGGGGGAATGCATGAGTAGTGACATGTGGGGAGCAGCCGAGGCCAGGCCGGCACAGCTGGCTGTGCTGGGGAGAAGCTGGGCTGGCGGTGTGTCTCCTCACCTTTCTCTTCCTGCCCCTCCTCTCCTCCCCACGCCTCCTCTTCCTGTTTTCTTTCCCCAAATCCCTAAATTCCCCATCTTCCCTCCTTTCTACGTACCCATTTCCTTCCTAACGGCCACAGTAAACATTTATGGAGCGCTTATTGGGTGACAAGCCCCATACAGACATTTGCAATCACCATCCTCTTTAATCTCCCAACCGTCCCTGGAGAATCACCATCTCCCTTTTATGAAGGAGCAGAGCGTGGCTCAGAGGGGTCAGGGTGTGGAAGGCCCAGCTGACCTCAGAGCCCACACGCTCCTGTCCCCATGCTCTGCTGGAGCCAACAGCACCTCATCACAGGGGGGGTGACAGGGCCCGAGGTGGTGAGATCAGTCTCTTCGGCGCTGGGGTGGATTGTGGGGTGGGTGCTCGCTTGCTTTTGCTTTCTCTTTAAAACCCCAAGCTGACTTCACCTGGATTGCTCTGTTCTCTGTACCTCCCACCTCTCCCCCTCCCCGTGTGTGTGCAGAGGCTGCGAACACTCATCACATTTGCTAAGTCAGGAAAATGGAACCAGACCAGCACACGTGGGACCCCGAGTTGCTGGACCAAGAGCAGAGGACTTCCGCTAATCCCCGGAGGATTTTGTGATCATTATCACTTTAATCCATGAATCACTGAGGGGCCTGCAGGGCAGGCGGTTAATAGAATGGAGTTTGGAGTCGGGAGGACTCGAGTCCATTTATAAGCTGTGTCACTTGCTGGCCAGGTGGTGTTGCTTCAAGTATCAGAGTCTCAATTTTCTCACCTTACAAGGGAGACAAGACTCGCCTCGAGGGTTGATTGTGAGGAGGGCATATGCAGGGTGACTGGCGTGCAGCAGTCCTTGAGCAAGGTCATTGTCCTGCTCTGTCCCATTTGGGGGCAAGGGAATTTAGAGGATCTTCTCCCCAGCCGGTGGAGGGCTCCCTGCACCTCATCTCTCAGGAATTGTGTGTTCTCTCAAGTAGTTTTGGGAGGAACAGATGACAAGGGAATATCCGGCATTTTTTGGATGGGTCCTATGTGTGAACTGCTCATGTCATCTCAGATACAGCACACGGGTTCAGGGCACATGCTCTGGAGCCAGGCAACCTGGGTTCAGATCCCAGCCCTGCCACTTATTCGCTGTGTGACTCTGGGGAATTCACAGAACCCCTCTGTTCTTCAGGTCTCTCATCTGTAAAGGGCACCTACATCCTAATGCTGGGCTGAGGAGTTGGGGGTGCCAGGGATGTCCTGAGATCAGAGTCTACACAGGATAAGGGCTCAGTAAACGCCAACAGCTATTAGTTCATCTCCACAAAAATGTCAGAAAGTGCCGAGACCGGTTTGGCTCAGTGGGTAGAGCGTTGGCCTGTGGACTGAAGGGTCCCAGGTTCGATTCCGGTCAGGGGCATGTACCTTGCTTGTGGGCACATCTCCAGTGTGGGATGTGCGGGAGGCGGCTGATCGATGTCTCTCTCTCATCGATGATTCTGACTTTCTATCCCTCTCCCTTCCTCTCTGTGAAAAATCAATAAAAAATATATTTTTTTAAAATGTCAGAAAGTAGATAGTATAATCCCTGCTTTACCAAAGAGGGGACTGAGAGAGGTTAAGTCACTAGCCTGAGGTCACACAGCTGGTAAATGGCGGAGTGAAGATTGGAACCCAGGTCTGACTGACAGCTGGACCTAGCGGTTCCCCACTGCCCCCACAGGTCTGTGGTGTAAGAGGATGGGGTTTGTGGCCACACCGGAGGCTCCGTCAGCCCCTCAATGCTGGGACCCACTTGTCTTAGCCGGAAGCTCACTGCTTCCCACTCGGTCATCTATTCCAAGCAGACTCCTCTTCAACTCCATCAGAGTCCCTGCATCATCTGCTCCCAAACCTGTTCCCAGGCCTTGCTCTCTCCTGGGGAAGCTGGGAGAGCACCTCCAGGAGGCCTCAGTGACTCCCCCTGTTCCCTGCAGGAGGGTCTGCTGCTCCAAGTGCCCCCCTGCCCACCCCCTCCCCGCTGCCCACAGGACACAGCCCCAGCCTCTTCCTCTTCCTCCTCCAAGGCCGTTCTCCACCCTCATCCCCCAGCAGCCCCCACCCCGCCCCCAGCAGCCCTGACTCAGCCCTTAGCTGCAAAGCTGCCATCATCGCTCCGACACACCAGGCCCCGTCATGCCTCCGCCTTCACTCACGTCACTCCATCTGCCTGGAGTGCTTTCTCTTCTCGTGCACCAGCTGAAGCATTACTCATCCTCCGGGCCCGACTCCTTGCTCCTGTGATGAAGCCACCCCCGCCCTCTCCCCCAGAGTCTTCAACTCTGTCTTCTCTTCGCTCCCAGAACAGCTTCGCATGTCTATTTCTGCACCTTTCACTCTCTGACTTGTTTTCTATATGGAGTCTGTGGCGTAAGGGTGCACAGAGTGTGAGGGTGCATGAAGGTTCTTTAGGGGGGCCACTTCCCAGGCAAGAGCTAGGGGGACAGTGGAGCAGGGGGCTGAGCAGGTCACGAGCAGCAGCAGAGCCTGGACTTCTGGGACCATCTGCTCCAGGACCCGGCTACTGAGGTCAGCAGTCAGCATCAGACATTGTTCTCCTCGTCTTAGAAGTGGGACAGTCAAGGCTCATTAGGGATGACCTCCCCATGATCATCTGGCACATTGGGAGAAGACGCCAGAACCTGGGCTCTCACCTCCTGACTTTGTGGGGTCCCCCAAACCCCAGTTTTAGGGCTGATCCCACACTCTCTTGGCCAGCCAGAAGCCTCTGATCCTCCTTGCTACCTTCATCGGCCAGCTGCTGCCACAGTAATGCTGCATAACGAACCGCTTCAAAATCTCAGCTGCACTCGACAGTAATACGTACATTTTGCTCACAGCCATGAAGCTGACCGAGAACTCTGCTTCAGGTGTGGCAGCTCATGTCTGCTCCATGTGTCATGTCAGGGGCTGTGCCACCTGGTTAAGTTCTTCTTCTGGCTATGGCAGAAGTGCTAGAGGGCAAACACACCCCATCACACCTGTCACACCTCTTCCTTCATGATATCTGCTACCATCCCACTGACCAGACCAGTCACCTGGCCAAGCCCAAAGCCAAGTAGACTCGCCTCACCATGCAGCCACGCGAGGGTATGAATATAAAGTACTCCTCCAAGAGAATGAAGAATTGGGATCAATAATTCAATCTTCTGTGCTGTGTTTATAGCTCCGCCTTCCCTCCTACAGATTCAAACTGGCAGCTGACTGTCCTCCCAAGCCACCCATTGCAACATAACAACAGAGAAGAAATGAGAAGAGATACTTGGGCTCTGAGAATTTTAAATGTAAAGGAAAAGGAAAAGGACACATAGTTTAACTCTGGGAGAGTGAAGAGTGGGGGAGACTTACCTCCCCGCCCCCCACCTCTGGCACCACCCATGGCCCCAAATCTGAGAGGTGAGCTTTAGCGATTCCTCAAAACCTCGAGTCAAGTCTCAGAGCATCACTCATTGATACAGCCCCAGAGCGTCAGGGTGGGGATACCTTTTATTTTTGCTTCCTGAATCTGTCTGCCATTCTGTTGAGAGCAACTCACTAATTTTCCAAAGAGAATCACGATTCCCCTTCAATCTGTGTGATTTGGATGAGGGGAAAGGGTGTACATGTGACTCATGCCTAAGCCAATTAGAGTATCCCATTATCCCCTGGGCTCCCATGATTGGTTCAGGGAGAGGCTCAGGGCAAATCCAGACCAATAAGAATTCTTTCCTGGACTTTTTATCAGATGGGTGGGCCTGAGATGAGGCATTAGAGGAAGCCAGGAAGAGACTCTATGTGTCCTGCAGGATTTGAAAGTGAGAGGGTAGAAAGGTGACCAGTAGCCATCATGGCTATTCCAAGCATCAAGTGTGCCAACCTCCCCAGGAACTGAGGGACAGGGATGGACTAGACGTGAGCTCCTGGACCAAGCTGTGCCTGGAGTCTTAGTCTGCGTTTGGACTTTTCAGCTTTGAGACCAGGTAGACCAGGTGGACCAGGCTTTCTGTTGGTTGCACCTGAGAGTCTTGATTAAATCAAACAGGAACCCTGGAATCATAGAACTCTGGACATCGAGAGCCAAGGATGCTTCGAATTGGAATTGTGTTGAATCTCATGGGGAGGAGCCCAGAGCCATGGATGTAGAGAAGGGGAGAGACCAAGATACTTTCACACACCCCGAATGAAGCCTCACCTTTCCCCTCTTCCAGGAGCTTCAAGAACAGCAGACCCCAGACTGCAGACTGGCCTGGGTGAGCTGGGTGCAATGAGGCACATGTTCCCCGCTTTCTGGTCTCAGCAATGGCACCAGCCTGCAGCCCTTCATGTTTGTGTCTCTCCGTGGTGCCCCCTCACCTCCTCACCCAAGGAGAAGATGGGGTCTGAGCTGCCCAGGACAGAGCAAGCACTGCTGCTGGGAGAGGCTGCTGCAAACGAGGGTTTGGGAAACACAGGAGAGGCTCAGAGGGAGGTGGACGGTGCAGATGCCCCCACAAACTGGCCGAAACCAGTTTGGCTCAGTGGATAGAGCATCAGCCTGCATACTGAAAAGTCCCAGGTTCGATTCCTGTCAAGGGCATGTACCTTGGTTGTGGGCACATCCCCAGTAGGGGGCGTGCAAGAGGCAGATGATCGATGTCTCTCTCTCATTGATGTTTCTAACTCTCTATCCCTCTCCCTTCCTCTCTGTAAAAAATCAATAAAATATATATTTAAAAAAATTTTAAAAAGGCTGCCCCTGGCTGACAGAGAAGGCTGCCCCAGACTGGATTCCTCTGAGCCTGGTGCCTGGCCCACTCTGCCAACTCCCAGCTTGGCACCAGTGCCCACGGCTGCTGGCTGACCTTTCTGAGCAGATACTTCCGGAGAGGAGAGGAAGGCTCACACCTCACCCAGCTTCTCCACCTGCTCAGACAGTCCTCCAATGTGCCCATGGCTGCCCTGGCTCCGGGCCGCCTCCCTCTGCCAGCGGCTGGGGTGCCCCTGGCTTCACTCCCCTCCAGGCTCAGGGCCTGCTGCCTGTCCACATCCTGCCGCCAGCTTCCCTCCTGGTCTGGTCAAGCTTCCTTGGAAGGCAAAGGGCTCTCTTGTCCCGACTGGAGGTTCCTGAGCGTAACAGACTCGGGTTCTAGTTCAGCTTTCCCCAGTGCCTTCCTGCTTGCACAGCTTGTCCTCAGTTTACCCACCTGCAAACTGGAGGCCTCCCCACTGCACTCTGATGAGACAGGCCGTTCAAGAGGCAAAGGAACAAAGGCTCTGAGAAGTCCTGACTGCATCCCTTCCACAGCGTTTACTCAACGGACTCCGGTTGGGCACTGTCCACCTGCCAGGGACTGATGCATGAAACTGATGCCAGAGGAGGCCTTCCTTCCCCCGGCTGCCAGCACCGGCTTCCCTCTGGCCCCCAGGACCTGCGCTTCTTTCACAGCTCTGGCTTCATCCGGAAGGACCTCTGGTCTCATTAGCAGATTATGCTTTTATTATCATAGATCCTTGACATAGAGTCTTGTGTGAGTTTAAGGTGTACATCGTGTTGATTGGATGCATTTACGTGTAGCGGAATGATTCACCCCGTGGCATCACTAACACCTCTGCCACGTCCCATAATTACTAGTTCTTTTCAAGCAGGACTTTCCCACATCTAGCCGCGGGTGATCCTAATGTGCAGCTGAGGTCGAAGGCCTCTGCATTAACCCTGCAGAGGACATCCCCAAACTTGACCTTAGATGCCCTCCCCTGCCACCCGAGGAGCAGTAATGGGGTTAACCTCCATTTTCAGCCCAGCAGGTGGGCAGAGAGCAGTGGTTCTCACACGGAGGCAGCCAGGCCAGCGGGGTCGCCAGGGAGGGCATTAGAAATGCAAATTTCAGAGTCAGAGGCTCTGGGGGCGGGGCCCAGAATCTGTGTCTTCTCAGGCTTCTCTAGGCCACTCCGCTGTCTGCCCCTCAAGTTCAAGAACCAATGTGATGGGGAGAGAGGGGAAAAAGAGCCCGTAGTGGGAGAGGAGCTCTGACATGTCTCCTCGGTGGCTCCATGGGTCCTTGGGTGAGGGCCGACCCCTGGGGCCTCAGTTTCCATGTGTGTAAACTGGGGACACTGGCCCAGTCAGGGCTGCTCCCTCGCAGAGGGCTCCCCTGCAGATGTTGCTCATCCCCCACACACCGCGCCTGGTTCTCACACACCTGGCTGCGCTGCCCACCCAGACATTCCTGGGGAGAAGAGACCCGTCGGGAGGTTCAGGCCTTCGCCCCTCCCCCGGGAGCCTTCATGCTGAGCTGCGTTCTCCCTCCCACTTCACAAACAATTACTGAACAGATTGCCTCGCAAAGAGAATTCCTCGATTATTGAGTCATGATTCTAAATGGCTGTTTATCCGTGTTTTGCTTCATTTCTTTAAACGAATTGTTAAAATTTAAGTAAGTGAGTTAAAGGCAAAGGAATTGGAGGCTGCATCCATCACACCAGGCAGGAAGAGATGGGGGATAGGGAGACAGGGGGGGGAGTGGATATGAGAGGGGGCGCGCAATGGCCACCATCCACTGCCTGCTAGCTGTCCGCTCCCTGCTGGTCTGTCACAGCCCTCCTCGCTGTCTCCTCCCCATATCTCACACCCCCCCCACATGAGCAGAGAGCTCAAGTGACTGGGCCAGGGTCACCCAGCTGGCCGGTAGCGGCCCCGAGATCCAAAGAGCAGTCAGGTGACCCCGAAGCCACGCTTCCTTCTGCTCAGGGCGAGCTGGAGCACGTGGCAGCTGCCTCTCTCTGAGCCTCAGGGAGCGGCGGCTCTGGCGGGATGGAGAAGGATGCAGAGGGCCCAGCTGGGTGGGACCCCCACCTGGAGATCCGGGCTCGGCCGCTGTGGGCGGGGCACTGGGTGTCAGAACTGGGTGGGCAGTGGCAGGGGGACTCACAGTCCAGCCCCCACGGAGCTCACAGTCTCATGATCAAATGGGGGTGGGGGGGTCCCACCTGGTGATGTGCAAGAACACCACCTCCGCAGACCAGGCTCACGCCTTTGGGCCTCGGCCTCTCCCACACCGAAGCTCTGGGCGGCTCCCTGGACCATAAAGTCTGTGCTTCCTCTCTGCTCAGCGGTGTGGCCCTCCCAGGGTCGGGGAGGGTCCTCATTCACCCTGCCAGATGCAAACCTCCACCCCTGCCGTGTACCAACCCTTAGACCTTGGGCAGGTGGTGTAGCTACTCTGAGCTCAGTCAGTTGATCTACAAAAGGGGAGTAACCACAGTGTCTAGCTCAGGGGGTCCTTGTGGAAATGGAGTTGATGTACGTAAAGGGCTTAGGGCAGTGCCAGGCATTGGGACCCAGGAAGCCCTCCATGAATGCTGCTTGAGAGCATTCTTCACCCAGCAATCCACACCCCCCCCTGGGGCACCTGTGTGCTGGGGTGCAGAGGGAAGACCCAGGCCTCTGAGCTCAGGCCGGAGGAGGAGCGGCAGTGAGGAAGGAGCGGCAGTGCAGGCCTGCACAGGGCACTCAGGGGGCCAGAGGCAGAGGGCCAGCGAGGGCTCCCAGTAGTGGGGACCGATGACTTAACCTTGATGGTGAGGAGGAGGCCTTCCCCCACTGGACCGTCCTGGGGTGCGGCCAGGGAGCCATTAGACAGGAGTCTGGCATCCAGGCATAGGAGCAGCCATAGGAAGGAGGGGGGGACGGCCAGAACGGCGGGACATCAGGTGTGTGAGGGGCGGTGACGAGGGGTGGAGCTGGAGGGGCGGGCAGGGCCCTGGCTGCTGAGAGCCAGGGGAGCTGCTAAGGGTTGAATCCATCCCCCAGAAAGGTAAGGCAAAGTCCCCCTCCCAGGACCAGGGACTGACTTCATCTGGACATGGGATCGTTGCAAATGTAATTGGTTAAAATGAAATCAGACGGGCGTAGGGCGACCCCTAACGTAAGGTGACGGGTGTCCTTAGCACAAGAGGAAGGAGACACCGGGAGCGGAAGGCCGCGTGAAGGCAGAGACATGAGGGCAGAGGCTCCGGGAAGTCGGAGAAGGACTGGAGGGACACACGAAGGGACTCCCAGGATTTGGGCCGCCAGGAGTGGAAGAGGCTGGGGAGGCCTTCCCTGAGCCTCCGGAGACAGTGTGGCCTGCTGACCCCTGAATACTGGACTTCCGGTGGCCAGAACTGTGATGCCATCCATTTCTGGTTTTTTAAGCCGCTCCCCCCCTCACCCCCTAACCTGGGATACTCTGATATGGCAGCCCTAGGAAACTCACTCAGCATCAGCTACTCCCAGCTCTCAGGGTAGACGGGTTAACCCCAGAGTGCCTGGCCACCATCACTTTTCTGAGCCCCTCCTGATGCCCCCCCACATCAGCTCTGCCTTCACCCCCGGGGCCACTTCCTGTGGGGCCGGCTGCAGCCACAGCGGCTCATCACTGAGACAGATATACTGCTGGCCTTGGGCGGGGTGACAGGGCCCCGCTGGGCGGGCATGAATCACATTCATTGCAAACAGGAAACAAAGGGGAGACGGGAACAAAGCCCGGACAGGGGAGATGGGCAGGCGGAGCGAGCCGGGAGCGGGGCCAGCCCAGAGGCGCTGCCCACGGAAAGACCCATTAATTTCCTGAGGTGCCCTAGGACCGAGCAGCCAGCGCTCTGCTGAGGTTTATCTGCGCGCCTCAGCTGGGAAGCCTGCCGTGTGCCAGCTTCTTGGGCGCTTCGGAGATTTGCTGGGCCCAGGAGGGGGCAGGAGGCACTAATAGTCGCTCCCGGCCCATCCATTACCCCGGCAAAGTCCTGGCTTTCAGCGCTGTCCATGGGTGAAATTGCACTGTGTTCTGCCTCGTAATGAGGCGCTGCGGGCCTGTGCGCGGGGCCAGGAATTGCTCTAGCCACCTTCAGGGTGGGCAGCGGGGGTGGTGGCACTCCGGGCCCGGACTGGCCTGGCCTGGCCAGACGAGCCAGGGAAGAGGGAGGCGAGGGCGCCAGGAGGAGGAGAAAGGGGGTGAGGGGAATGGAGGCTGCGAGTCAGCACCAAGGACAGCGAAGAAAGCCGCAGTGGCTGACACCACTGGGTACCCAGGCCCGTCCGTGTTCAGAGCCTGGCAGCACGCTCATAACAGTGCGGTGGTTTCCCATGGCTTCTTGAGCAGATTAACACAAACGGGGTGGCGTCAGAGGAGAGAAATTGATTTTTTGGGTACAGTTTTGGAGGGTAAAAGTCCAAAGTCAAGGTGTTGGCAAAACGGGTTCCTTCTGGGGCAGTGGTTCTCAACTTGTGGGTCACGACCCCTTTGGGGGTCGAACGGCCCTTTAACAGGGGTCGCCTAAGACCATCGGAAAATGCAGATATTTACATCACGATGCATAACAGTAGCAAAATTTCATGGTTGGGGTCACCACCACATGAGGAACTGTATGCAAGGGTCTCGGGCCTTAGGAAGGTTGAGAACCACTGTTCTGGGGGCTCTGAGGAAGAGCCTGGTGCAGGCCTCTCCCCTCGCTTCTAGGGAGGATGGCTGCCTTGGTGTTCCTGACCTTGTAGAGGCCTCGCTCCAACCGTGGCCTCTGCCCACACGTGGTGCCCCCCCCTGGTGTGTATCTGTCCACCTTTCCCTCCTCTCACAAAGACATCAGCCACTGGGCAGGCCCACAGTAACCCAACACGACTGCATTTCCACTCCATTACCTCTGCAGAGATCTTATTTCCCAAGAAGGTCCCCTTCACAGGTCCTGGGGATTTAGAACTTCAATATATCTTTTGGGGAAACACTTCAGCCCGCAACGAACAGCGCATTTATTGATAGCTTATCTGATGGCCAGCCCTCTGCGAGGAGCTATTTGTGAGCTAATAGAATCCTCGCAACAGAAATACGAGGCGGGTACCACTCCTACCCCCACTTTTGTTGTTGTTCCTTCTCACCGGAGGATATTTTTCCCATTGAATTTTAGCGAGAGTGGAAGAAGAAGAAGGAGAGAGAGAGAGAGAGAGAGAGAGAGAGACATTGATGTGAGAGAGATACATCCATGTCACTACAATGTGACAGGTTCCTGACCCGGACCTGGGAAGATACCACAAAGTGTCAGGACTGCTGTGATGGAATGTCACAGCCTTCCCATGGGGAGTCACTGGAACCCTGCCATCTGCCACCCACCCTGTCTTACAGCCTCCGCAGGGGGAGACCTGAAAGTCTGGGGGCTCATCCCTGGATGGCCAGGGGGAGATATGGCCCTCACCAGGGGGAGGGGAAGCAGCACCCCATCCATTCTCCCCACCCCGGCTCCATCTTGTCCTCACCCACTGGGCAGGCTCTCCGCCTTCCAGGGCCCCTGATATTTAAGGAAATTAAGGTCAGGTCTGGCTGCTAAATATTTGTCTAAGCTGAGTAGAAAATGGCACCAGAGGAGAAGGCCTTCAATTTTATGAGCAAATAAATCGTATGAGGGAGAGTGGGCTGGGGAGAGGGAGATGTAGCCCAATTACTGAGAACAGAAAGTTCTCCCACAGTCTGGGGGCTGTTCACACACCACACACACACCCCTTTTTTAAAAAGTGTGGTCTCTTCACCTGGCTGTGTGGGCCAAGACCAGGGGCATATTTCTTGCAGGGTCTTGCCTGCCTTGCCTGGATTCACAGCAGGTGATTCCAGACAAACCCCCACCCCCAGATCATGAAGACCTCCAGTGCAGCAGATCAGGGGAGAGACTGGTCTCCAGCTGGACAGAACCAAAGTCTGAATCCCAGCGCCACCAACGACTCGCCAGGTGGCTTACTTAGCAAGCCTCTATCTCCCGGAGGCTCAGTTTTCTCATCTGTGCAATGGGGGGTAAACTAGCAGCGATACGCCAAGTTGTTTTAAGTACAAAGTGAGGTGCTGAGTGTCAAGTGCTCAGCCTGGTCTGCCGGTCAGTCTACAAGCAGCAGAATAACAGCCTCAAAAATGTCCAATATTCTCATCCCCGGAACATGTGACTATGCTGCATTACGTGGCGGGGTGGAGGAGGACCCAGATTGCAGATGAAATGAAGGTTGCTGATCAGTTGGCCTTGAGGTGGGGAGATTAACTTGGGTTATCCAGCTGGGTCCCAGGTAATCCCCAGGGTCCTCAGAAGTGAAAGAGAGAAGCAGCAGAGCCCAGGTCCAAGTGACAGGGTGTGAGAGGCCCACCTGGCCCTTGTGGGCTGTGGACATGGAGGAGACCACAAGCCAAGGAATGTGGGCAGGCGGCCCCTGGAGGCTGCAAAGGCACAAAGATGGATCCTCCCCTGCAGCCCCCAGGATGGAAGGCATCCTGGCCTGCACCTTGAATTTAACCCAGAGACACCCATTTCAGACATGTGACCTCAGAACTGTAAGGGAATGAATCTGCGCTGTTTCAAGCCACTGAGCTCATAGTAGTTGGTTACAGCAGTAAGAGGAACCCAAACGCTGTGCCCCATGAGCAGTCAATGTGATCAGCACTTAGTAGTCATGTCAGAGAACTATGTTGCCGAAACCGGTTTGGATCAGTGGATAGAGCGTCGGCCTGTGGACTGAAAGGTCCCAGGTTCGATTTTGGTCAAGGGCATGTATCTTGGTTGCGGGGACATCCCCAGTAGGGGTTGTACAGGAGATGGCTGATCAATGTCTCTCTCTCATCAATGTTTCTAACTCTCTATCCCTCTCCCTTCCTCTCTGTAAAAAATCAATAAAATATATTTTTAAAAAAGAAAGAAAGAAAACTATGTTGACTAAATCACTAGCAAGAGCTCTTGCCTGGGCATCAGGAGTCTGGGGTTTGTGTTCCAGGCCTGCCCCCAGCTGGCTGCACTGAGGCAACACCTCCCTTCCTCCCTCCAAACCCCCCACCCCCCACCCCGCCATGCTCTCTGGGAGTTATCCATTAACTGAAGGATTTGGATTACTAACCATCCTGCCTCCCAACTCTACACCTTCATTGTCCTCTGGAAGGTCCTGTGCCCTGCCCCTCACCCTCCTGCCACCTGCACCCTGCTGCCTGCTCCCGGGCAGGGCCCGGCTGGGACCAGAGGAAACAATTAATAAGGGCGGGAGGACGAGACTCCATGTGGCTGACATCCTATGACAGATTGGCGAGAGCGACAGATTTAATATCCTGCCGCTTTCCTGTCCCAGCCCGGGGGCCAGAATTGATTAAATACGTTAAAGCTCCCAGCCCCCGCTGCTCCGGGCACGGTCCCTGGTCCTCCTGATGTCACTGTCCGGCTGCACAGCTCGCCCCACCCCGGGGCTCGCACCACCCCCGAGGTCCAAGGAGTTGGCCAAGGGTGGAGTCCAGCAAAGCACAGATGCCTCATCCCCTGTTCTGACCACACAGGGATGCGGACGGATCCTGGGCCAGGAATGAAATGTGGGACGGGATGGGGAGGTGAGGGAGGAGAGGAAAAACACAAGAAACAAAGATAGGCGGGAACCCTACCCAGAGCCCCGGTGCCTGCCACGTGCAAACCAGAGCTGAGCCCCGGGCCTCCCTCCCTCCCTGTCTGCTGAGCCTCCACCCCCAGTGAATCATGTCTGAATGCATGACCCACCCCAGCTTCTCCTCTTCCAGTTTCCCCCGTGACCCCTCAGGAAGGGCAGGCTCATCAAATGGCCTCCAGAGCCTGGGGAATTGGGAACTCAGGTGTTTGTGGGGAGCCTCCTACTGTCTTCACTAGCAGGAGGTGTGCACAAGGAGCCGGAAGGCTGGTGACCCTTGAGCCCGGGCAAAGGTCAGAGCTATGCGCCCACTGTTTAGTGGAGACAATGGTGGCTGAAACACTTCTCCACCAGACAGACGGTCGTGTAAACCCTTGCTGATAAGACAGTCTGCCTGTTCCTGGAAATTGCCTGCCTAAGGGCTCTAGGTGGGTCCCAAATTGAATAAAAGGATAGCAAGGCCTGAGCCCCAGCCAGAGTCCTTCCTCTGGAGTTGGGCTCCCATCTGGGTCCCCCAATATTTCCAAATGATTATTTTTCTTTTTTAAAAAAAATATGTTATTGATTTTTTACAGAGAGGAAGGGAGAAGGATAGAGAGTTAGAAACATCAATGAGAAAGAAACATCGACCAGCTGCCTCCTGCACTCCCCCCACTGGGGATGTGCCCGAAACCAAGGTACATGTCCTTGACCGGAATCGAATCTGGGACCTTTCAGGCCACAGGCCGACGCTCTATCCACTGAGCCAAACCAGTTTTGGCCCAAATTATAATTTCTTGTCTCATCTCTTTCATTTGCATGCAGCCCCTCTTCCCAGAGCCCGAACCCTGAACCACATGAGACGTGGGACACTCACGAGTGTTCACAATGACAGCGGCTGCATCCTGAGGCTCAGCCCGAATGCTTGGCTGTCGGGGGACGGTCACGTGCCAGTTGCTCTTCCTGGGTGGCAGTCAGAGCCATCTGAGGGCCACAGAGCGTGAGGGGAGGGCTTCTCCCCGCCCACCACCCACAGCCAGGCTCTCTACGATCGGTGGAGGTACCTTTCAGTCATTCCCAGTGCACATTTTTATCCACCCCGTTGGGCACGGGCAGATCCCCACTTCACAGATGAGGAAACTGAGGCCAGGAAAGGGTTGCCCACAGACTGGAGCCCAGAGACCTCCACTATCAAAGCCTGATCCACAGGAGAGGAAGCTTAGACCGGAGGCCTGGCCAGGGACTGGGGGGGCAGGGCTGACAGTGGGGCCCAGGCAGTCTGGGCTCTGACCATGAATTGGGGTCTGGACTCAGGAGCAGGATTGAGGACCAGGACACAGGGACCCCCACTCTCCTTTGGTCCTTGCCAAAGATGACCCCAGCTTTTCTCAGCCCCACTGACCGGCAATGTGTTGGTGACCGGGCTAGGCTCTGACATCGAATCAACCAGGATTCAGGTCCCCGCTTTCGCACTGACCATGGGCCTCTGGATGAGCGTCAGCTTCGCAGAGCCTCAGTTTTCCTAACTGTGAAATGGTGATGATGGGGCCTCCAACTCCAGGAGAAGTGGCCTGTGCGGGGTGGGTGCAGAGTTCACAGCTCAGCCCGTCCCTCTTGCACCAGGAATTTGGCCAGCAGCCCCCAAAACGCAGCGTCCCCACCACCGAGACCACGGAGCTTCCGAGAAATGGCAGGAAGGCGCTCCCGGCGAAGGCGTGGGTCCCCTGCCAGTGCGTGCTTTCCTCTCCTTGCCCCTCTGCTCGGGGGCTTAGGCCACGATTAGTCACCCCACCCCGAGCCCGTCCTCTGCTCTCTCCAGGCCTCAGGCAATTGAGGTGGGGTGCACAGAGGTGAAAGGCAGCCGGGCACTCAGGAAGTCCCCAGGAAATGTCCACGCTCAGCCGCCAGCCTGTCTGCCCGCTCCAGTCCAGCTCCTAATGCAGTCTGTGGGAAACATATTCTCTCTCTCTCTCTCTCTCTCTCTCTCTCTCTCTCTCTCGCTTTGTACTGTGAGCCCTGACATTTTTTCTCTTCATTTTGTAATGCAAGTGCCTGGCTTCAGCTTTGATGGCGAGGATGCCCTTCGAAGACCGTCTGTGATAAACACACTGCCAGCCAGGCGACCACAGAGCCAGGCCCCTCCCTCCGGCACCCCTTTGTTTTCCAGATCTCGGTTGATTTCAATTACTGACCTTTGGGGCTACTTGCTTAGGTCCTCATCCCTCACTTTACATCTCCGCTCCTAGGTTTTAAATGCACCAATAAAACGTGAAGCTGTGAAACCCCAGCCCCCCACCTTCCACCTCAGTAAAAGCAGAACCCCAGGCCTGAGCACCCCCACACACACACACACTCTCTCTATATCAGTGGTTCTCAACCTTCCTAATGCCGGGATTCTTTAATACAGTTCCCCATGTGGTGGTGACCCCACAACCATAAAATTATAGTGGTACCTCGAGATACGAGTGCCCTAATATACGATATTTTTGAGATATGAGCCGTTGAGTGAGTGATTTTTGCTTTGAAATACGAGCAACATTTGAGATAGGAGTCATCGCGTGGATCGGCCGGCTGCACACGACCCACCAGTTTACCTCAACTCGAGCGTCTCATAGTTTCCCATGCCTCAAGGTTACGGAATGAATTAAACTCGTATCTCGAGGTACCACTGTATTTTCTTTGCTACTTCCTAACAGTAATTTTGCTACTGTTGTGAATCGTAATGTAAATATTTGTGTTTTCTGATGGTCTTAGGCGACCCCTATGATGGGGTCTCGACCCACAGGTTGAGAAGTGCTGCTCTATATAACTGTGACCTCCTGGTGCGGCCCAAGTGGGCTGTGTGATTTTCAGCTCCTGTGAGTAATGAACCTGAACCTTTCCCAAGTCTCCTGATGGTTATTGCTGAAGGGCTTCTTGCAATTATAATAAGAACCACAAGAGCTGGTCCAGCCACAACATTGGATTTTTAAAAACACACATATATATATTTATTTATTTCAGAGATGAAGGGAGAGGAAGAGAGAGAGAGAAACATCAATGATGAGAGGGAATCATTGATTGGTTGCCTCCTGCATGCTGGGCTGAGCCCACAACCCAGACTTGTGCCCTTACAGGAATCGAACCCGGGACCCTTCAATCTGCAGGCTGATGCTCTATCCACTGAGCCAAACTTGCTAGGGCCACAACATTGGATCTTGACTGACAGAGACCCAATAAAAATGTACACAAAGCAGGCAGGAGGTTTGGGGGTGCGGCCGGGGAGACCCATGCGGGTCCCTGTGCCCCATTTCTCAGATCCTGCTCTGGAGTCCAGAACCCTGCCACCACCTTTGTCCCATTCCAGCTCCTACTCAGTTTGTCCTTTCTCTGCTTCCTTTTCCTCTCAATGCACCCCCAAAAAGCCACTTCTGGGTGTTCAGGCCGGAACCACCCACTGTCTCAGGTGACAACAACAGTAACAACAGTAATAATAACCGCGCCTGCTCCCAGAGCTTCGTGATGGGCAGCGTGGTGCCAGGTGGCTTGCATGATCATCGCGTTTCATCCCACAGCCCCCTGCGCGGAGGGGTAGGTGGAGTTGGCTGCTGGTTTACAGGGGAGGAAACTGAGGCTCAGGGAGGAGCGCCCCCCCCAGACCCAAGAGGAGTCCAGTCCCAGAGACAGACCAGAGGGTGGTGCAGGCTGGGGGTGAGGTGGGCAGTGAGTGGTTAAGGGGGGCAGTGTTAGTTTAGGACAGTGGTCGGCAAACCACATGCAGCTGGCGAGCTGTGGTTTGCGGCTCTGTTCACTGATGAGTTTGCCGACCTCTGGTTTAGCAAGATGGAGTTCTAGAGGCCGATGGTGGTGATGGCTGCACAGCAGTGTGGATGGACTTCATGCCGCTGAACTGTACACTGTACACTTTGTTATATACCTTCCACCTCAGTAAAAGCAGAACCCCAGGCCTGGGCACCCCCACACACACACACTCTCTATATCAGTGGTTCTCAACCTTCCTAATGCCGGGACTCTTTAATACAGTTCCCCATGTGGTGGTGACCCCCAACCATAAAATTACAGTGGTACCTCAAGATACAAGTGCCCTAACATACGAGATTTTTGAGATTCGAGCCATTGAGCGAGAGATTTTTGCTTTAAAATACGAGCAACATTTGAGAGTAATCGCGTGGATCGGCCGGCTGCATACGACCCACCAGTTTCCCACACCTCAAGGTTACGGAACAAATTAAACTCGTATCTCGAGGTACCACTGTATATGTAATACATTTTATAATCTACCTGTGTGATTTTAAAATCCACACAGCGGGAAAGAATATAGACAGAGAAGGATCAGCCTCCCTCCATCCTTCCTTTCCCTTTTCTTTTCTCATGGAAAACTACACGGAGCGGCCAGATTATGATGACCTCTGAACACATAATAATCTGGCCTCTCAGTGTATGTGTGTGTGTGTGTGTGTGTATTAGAGGCCTGGTGCATGAATTGGTGCATGGATGGGGTCCGGCCAGCCCTGGCCATGCGGAGGGGACAGGGATGGTTGGCCAGCCTGCCTGCTGGTCAAACTCCTGGTCGAGGGGACAATTTGCATATTAGCCTTTTATTCTATAGGACATACACTGAGTGGCCAGATTATTATGCGTTCAGAGATCATCCTCATCTGGCCACTTGGTGTGTGTATAACAAAGTGTACCACGTCCCTTTGTCAGTGTACAGTTCAGCGGCATGAAGTCCATCCACACTGCTGTGCAGCCATCACCACCATCGGCCTCTAGAACTCCATCTTGCTAAACCAGAGGTCGGCAAACTCATCGGTCAACAGAGCAGCAAACCACAGCTCGCCAGCAGCATGTGGTTTGCCGACCACTGTCCTAAACTAACACTGCCCCCCTTAACCACTCACTGCGCCCCCTTCCCAGCCTGCACCACCCTCTGCTCTGTCTCTGGGACTGGACTCCTCTAGGGACGGCAGGAAAGTTGCTCACCCGAGATGTGTCCTGCGTGACTCTGTCTTGCTCATTAGGGTGCCCGTGCTCCCATCTCCCTGGGTACCTCAGATCTCAGCAGATCTCGGGGACAAGTCCCCAAACTCGTGGCTCCTTTGTGAACGGCAGTTGAAGGCTGTGGCTGAGCCGCTATCTATCTCACCAACCCGCTATTTATGGGTGTCGAGCGCTTTCCCGTCCCTCTGGCTCGGCGAACCCGTGGAGCCGGGGCTGGAGGAGGGTCTCTTAGAGCGGAGCTGCTGGATCTAGGGGTTCGTGCAGTTTGAATCCTGAGAGGTGCCCAGGCGGACACTGCTTGGAGGGCAGGTAGACGGCACCTCGCACGGAGCGGGAGGGGGCTAAGGGATACCACCAGACTCAGCTTCTCCCGGTCTCCTGTGGCTCCTCCCTGGCTAAGAGGGGAGCAGACGGGTGACTCCCCGCCACCCAATGTCCTCCTTCCTGACCTGACTATCCCTGGAAGCTCTCGGACTTTGTCCCCACGCCAGAAAACCAGACCAGGGAGCTCAGGACCCCCTCCAGTTCACCCCCTCCCCCCAGGTTTTCACCCTCCCCCGCCCGGGCCTGCGCCCAGGCCTCCTCCCGGAGCTGGGAGGATGGGCTGAGTTATGGCCCCTTTCATTCCTCCGGCGAATTCATCAGGGGGATTTATCGGGGCCTCGCTTCTCCGAGATAAACAGAACGTTCGCAGGCTGCCAGGCTCTGGGCAAGCTGGGAGCGGGAGGCATAGAGGGACCACCAGGGCATGGTGGAGGGGGGGGGGCAGCCATGGGGTCAGGCATGCTGGGGCTTGGGGGCTGTGAGGGGGCCCAGGGGCTGGCAGGGGAAGAGCCCCATTGCTCTCAGGAAAGCGTCCTCTGCAGCTACCGCTCCAGCCTCTATGTTTCTATTTATATCATGATCTTACCGAACTCGGCCAAAGCCTGCACCCCGGAAATGAGCCCATTTCACAGAGAGGGAAACAAAGGCCAGCAGAGCTCAGGGAGTCGCCACAGCCACACAGGCCTCGCAGGCTCTGAGCCTCAGCTCTCGGCCCCTGTCCGCTGCAGGGAGGGAACTCCAGCTTTCCGAGCAGAGACCTGGGTTCTGCTTGTAGGGCTGTCAGCTCCCCCCACCCCGCACCCCTCTTCTCAAGGTCATTCTGGCTGCAGACAGAGATGGGAAGTCTGTGAACTGTTTCTGCACAGGCCTCCTGGCTCATGACAGCCACGCAGCCGCTAACCCCACCTGTGCCAAGGTGGGGCCGCCATCGGAGTGACAATGCAGACACCGCGGCTGTCCACAACCCAGTGGTGGAACCTTCTGGAAACCCATCTCCTTTTTTCTTCTCTCCAGACAAGCAGACAGCACAAAACACCAATTTTCTCCTAGAAATCCCCCCCCTAATGGTTTTTTGGGGGGGGTCTCCCATGAGGTTGCACCAAAGGGTCATAGGTCAGAGACTCCTGTGAACACCCCAGAGTGGGAGGCATAGATGCCCCCGTCCTCGTGGGAGAGGGATTAAGAACACCCTCTAATGATGGGGTCGTCAGGAAGACACAGAGCATTTGCCCCCCACAGGTCCCTCAGATGCTTCTCCTCCTCTTCCCCCCCACTCCCCCAGCAGTGGGCATGCAGCCGGGCCCTCAGCCACCCTCTGCCTCAGCCGGGAAGCCCCCGGCCCTAAGCCTGCGGTCTTACAGGTTCATAGCTGACAGTAATTAGGCCTCAGCAGAAAAAAACCTTCAACAAGTGGGAAGCCTTTGGGGACGGTATTAGCACGCTCGCTCTGTTTGCGGTTTAAATATTCATGTCAGAGTGTAATTACTCCCCCCCTCAAAGGCAGTTTCCGCCCAGCAAGTGGGAGCGGTCCTTCCTGGGCGGAGCAGCCGGTGAGCCTGGTGTTCTGGAGAGTTCCAGGCACTTAGAGCCGCGGTCGGCAAACTGCGGCTGGAGAGCCACATGCGGCTCTTTGTCCCCTGGAGTGTGGCTCTTCCACAAAATACCACGGCCTGTTTTAAAGAAGTGGCGTTAGAAGAAGTTCAAGTTTAAAAAAATGTGGCTCTCCAAAGACATTTCCATCGTTGTGCTATTGACTACTGAGTTTGCCAACCTCTGGTCTAGGTCTTTCAATACCTCGCCATCCAGAGGGCTCTGTCTCTCTGTGTCTCACTCCCCTGGCGGCCTTCACCTTGCAGGACGAGTCTCCTGCACCTCGCAGGTGCACTTGGTTCTCGCCCTGCCCCTGGCCCTCCCTCTGACCGTGCACAGGCCAGATGAACCGCAGCCCAGCCTCCCCCACATTCAGCTCAGCGCCTGCCCGTGGGAGAGCAGAACCTCCAGGGCCTGACTCCAAGCTCTGCACTCGGGCTGCTTGGGGCGCAGACTGGACCGGCACCCACATCTTGGCCCGGCCTGGCCCTCCCAGGTGGCAGGGAACACGGCACCGGCCTGGGCTCTGAGATGACAGTCGCCTTTCTCAGAGAAGAGGGTCTGGGCTGGACCAGCCCTGGGACACAGCAACCGGAAGGTGCGCACTGTGAGCGCCCTGACACTTGGCGGCAGTGACTCTGACATTGAAGGGGAACCCTAGGGCCAGGCATCCAGGCAGAACCACCTGGGCTGAAATCGGAGTGCGGCAGTCAGAGAGGGTACCCCTCCCCAGGTTACTTAAGTGGGCGCCTGGGGGCTCCTGGAGACATCCAGCACCCCTACCACCTGACATAGTCCCAGGCACCCCCTCTGCCAGGCAGGATGGCAGAGAGGAGAGGAGGGGGAGAGCCAGAGAGGACACAGGGCACATCTCTGGTATGCAGCTGGTGCTTCATGCGTGTTTGCTGAACGGATGTGCGGAGGAGCGGGTGAGAGGCCCAGATTTTAACCAGAGAAGGCGAGAGGGAGCACGGAGCAGAAGGCAGAGCCTAAGACCTTGTGAGAGGAAATGGGGCAGGGAGCTGGGGGGGGGGGGGCGAGGGGCTGGCTGGGGAGCACCAAGGAGGCGGAGAGAGGAGAAGAGGAAGAGGGCTGGGCACAGGGGGTCGAAGGGGCTTTAATTCATTTCGCTTCATCTCTGCTCATTTTGGACAAACAGAGCAGAAACTGCAGACCAAGAAAGGAGGAAGCAGGGCATGAAATTGCACTGTGCCTTGTAACGGCTCTGCCAGCCGTGGCCAGGGCCCGGTAACCCACTGGGTCAGCCAGACCCGCCCAGGCGCTGGGGGGTGGGCACCCAACCCCCGTGCCGACCGGCTGGTTCTGGTCTGAGCTTAGGAGGGCGAGTGAGGGCTGGCCGCAGTTCTGGTTCCTGCGTGGGAAGTGGCTCTCATGTTCACCCCCCTCCTGTGGCCACGCAGAACGCTCCAAGGAGCCAGGAAAGGGACCTCCGTTAGACATCAGAGGAAATCCTGCAAGTTAAAGGGATTTGGCGAATTAATGCAACCTGGATTTAGACGATCAGAAGCATTTCTGGAGGCGGCCATGGGGAAGCTCGGGCTGGATGTGGGCGTAGGGAGGCCGGCTTTGCCCTCTGCAGGAGCCCGGTGGGCCGGAGGGCGGAAGGAGGGCTGGGCCGATGGGCGCTCCAGTGGGCACCGGGTCTGCAGATCTCCAGCCTTCCCCTGCTGCCCTGCCCAGGCTGCTGCTGTCCCCTCAGCACAGGGTCAGCTCTGAGGGTTGAGAATGAGAACAAGTCCCCTGCCCACAACTCTGGGGGCCCAGATTCCCGAGCGGGGCCTCCTCTGAGGCAGAATGAATGGGCATGAGGGTGGGGTCCCCAAGCATCTGTCCCCTCCCCACCGGATCTGGCTCTGGACAAGGGGCCTGCTGGGCGCCCAGCTCCAGGCCTGCCCCTTTGATCACACCTGTGTCTCCCTGCGGGTTAACCTTTCTCCAGCTCAGCTGAACCCCGGGCTCTGTTGCTTGTTGGCTTTGAAGTAAATCCTATCAAGCTAAACAGCAAATGCCATCATATACCGAGTGTTTATTGTATCCCAGACGCTGAGCCACTCCGGTGATGTGTATTAGCCCAAGGTGCCGTCAACTCCTCACAACAGCCCCCATGCAATCATCACCCCCATGCAAAGAACTGGCCGTCTGCTTCAGAGTTTCTGATCTTCACCTGGGCTGGCGGGTTGGGTGGTGCATGGGTGAGTTGGTTTATACTAGTGAGGTGGATTGATGGATTGAACGATGGCGCTTGAGTTGATGAGTTGATGGATTTGGGGTTAGGTTGGTAGCTTGGATGGGTAGGTTGGTTTGGAGGGTTGAATGGTGTTGTGGAAAGAGAGTTGGTGATTGGGCTGGGTGTTTGGTGGATTGGATGGTGGGTTGGATGGGTGGGTTGTATATTGGGTTGTATGGGTGGGTTGTATGGGTGGATTGGATAAGTTGATTTGGTGGGTTGTATGAGTGGATTAGATGGGTTGGTTTGGTGGGTTGGATGGTGGGTTGGATGGGTGAGTTGGATGGTAGGTTGGATGGTGGGTGGGTTGGATGATGGGTTGGATGGTGGGTGGATGGGTGGGTTGGATGAGTTGGTTGGATGGGTTGGTTTGGTGGGGTTGGTGGATTGAATGGGTGGGTTAGGGCTGGATAGTTGCATGGTTGGATAGGATGGATGGCAGACAACTCACTGACCCTAGAGCACAGCATGCATCTTCCAACCTCTAAATCTTGACTTTGCCATCCTTCCCACCAAGAACGCCCTTCCTCCCCTCTCTCTCCTTACCCCTCCTTCAAGACTCCACCCAAACCGTGCACCTCCTCATGCCACCACAGCAAAAAGCAAGTTCATCTCTGCAAAGAGCCAACGATGCTCCTATGGGCATCGCTCACTGTTCACCTCATTGTGTGCGGGCTGTGGCCGTATTACTTCTTCCTGTCAAGTGAGACCGGAGCCCTGTAAGGGCAGGACTGTGCCCACTCATCAAGTGTGAGTGCCGGGCGGTGCCTCTGTGCTCAGACGCAAGTGTGAATACCTGGCCGAGAGAAGGAAACTCCAGGGGCACCTATCCAGTGACATCTGCCCTGGACTCCTCAGGGGTCAATCCCCTGACACAGCAGAGCCAGCTCCTGGGGCCACGTGTCCCCTTGCAGATCCCTCCTCTTCGGGGCAGCACCGAGATGGGCTCTCACTCGCAGACAATGAGCTTTCAACAGTGAGGGGACACCCCAGCTGCAAAGGTTGCATGCTGAGCCCATGGCCCGGATGTCCGTGGGGCAGAGGCCCGCTGCCCCGGGCCTGGTCCCAAGAAGCTTCCAGCAGCCTTGGAGCCAGTGTAGAGCCTGCGGCAGGGCAGGTGGAGGCCAGAGTGCCCGGCACCTTTTTATGAGGTCAGCGTCTCCCCTGTGGATTCTCACTGTCTCCCGTGGTGACTGCAGGCAGTGCCTCTTCATGCTGCCACGTGCTCCTCCCACTTGTTTACCCGCTTGCAGGGCAGAGAGGGGGGGGCTTTGGCAGGAGAACCGGCTCCCCCTATCTCAGCAAACACTTTTCTGCTAATTGGTGTTTACATGGCAAATCCTGGGTAAAGAAGGCCTCATTTGCATGTTCTAGGGGCAATGCTATTTTGATGTTGTCAACTTATTACCACCTTAATCACCGCTCAGTTTTCGGCTTCCCAAGCTCCCAATCACGCTGCCCACCCAAAATAACCACTGCTGGAGGCTCCTGGCAGAGCCCCCTGGGGAGAGAGCCGCATGGGGATCCCCCAGTGGAGGGGCAGACGGACCTTCTGACCCCCACAGAGCTCCACCTCCCGCCTCCAGCCTCTTCCTCATCCCCCTTCCCTGTACCCCTCCCCCGCACTCCTCCTCCTCTCTCCGCTTCCCTCTTCCTCCTCTCTTTCCCCTTCTTCTCCGACGTTTCGCCCCATCCTGCCCAGGGAAGGGAGCCCCCGTTTTACTGCAGCCACTGTTCTCAGTGGGGAACAGGAGGAAGGAGCGGTCTTCCATCGCAAGGCCAGGAAGACGCTCCCTCGCTGTGGTTGTCAGAGCAGGAGGGGAGCGTCTTTCCAAGGCGGCCCCAGGACCCTGCTTGGCCCCGTTACAAAAATGTAGTCATTTTCAGGGATAACCAATGTTCAGAGACACTCGCGTGTCAGGCAGCACGCCGGCACCTCACCGGGACCTCTCCCTGCCCCCACCTCACTCAGGGCGAAGCCAGAGTCCTTCTGAAGGCTTCTGGGCCCCCCCCTGATCTGCCCTCACCTCCCCAGCCGTCCCCTCTCCTCTCTCTGCAGCAGCCACACTGACCCCTCGCTCTTCCTCCAACCCCAGGCAGGCTCGCTGGGCTGCTGGTTTGGCTGGAGTGGACCCAGACCTGCCCTGCTGGGTCTCCTGTAGCCACCCCTGGGAGTGGTGTGGACATGGGGACAGACAGACCCGGGGCACATCCAGACACCACCGGATACTGCGTGCCTCCGAGCAGATGCATACTCCCATCCCGCCTCAGTTGGCTCATCCATGAAATGGCCCCGACTCCCAGCGCTGGCTGAGAAGTCGGTGAGCTGCCACTGCCGGCTGCAGCACTCGGCGCCTGCAAGCGGGGTGGGCCCTGTTTCCTCTTACCGCCACTTCTCCAGGGGCACAGTCTGGCCAACGGGGGGATCCCAACCCCAGGGCTGAGGCTCTTGTTGTGTTCCCATCCTTGGTGAGACGTGCCCAGGTATTCTGCTCCTGACACCCTGAAGTCCCGAGTTGGCTCAGCATTTGCTTCTTGTTACACACTCAGGTGACCCGAGGTCGCAGCATTCTGTGGGCTGGCCTGGGTGGGAGGGGAAGAGGAAGTGGACGTGGCCCAGACACACCCCTGGCAGGGGTAGTGCCCAGGGGCCGCCACGCCCTCAGGGTTTGAGGAGGGGACAAATGAGGAGACGGACTGAATGAGGTCACACACAGTTCTCCCGCCCACAAGGCCAGCAAGAGGAGGCAAAGGGGCTCCCTGCTCCCGACAGGAGGGTCTGGGCAGGTCCAACCACCAAGTCCAACCTGAGTCCCCCAAGGAGACTGGGTGGAAGTTCCCGTACCTGTGCAGCCAGGCCCGTCCCGGGGAGTGGGAGACCCCACCGAAGCCAGAAGCTCCCACCTAAGCTAGGCACCTGCTCCCGGTCCCCCACGGCCCTGATGGAGGTGGGCTCGAATCCCCCCTGGTCCTTTAATTCCACTGATCACAGCTGTAAAGAGGACAGGGGGCCCCCAGATGCTGTTTTCCCCAGATTCCCTCCTAGAGGCAGCCCCATGCCTGCAGGAACTGCCCCCCACACACACACACACCTTGGGGAGGCAGGGCCTGGGCCTGCATCGCTGGGCAGTAATCAGCGCCCTCATTGTTTGCCTCTAAGGGGCCGAGGAAGATGACCGCTAATCAGGTAGGAACTCGACAAGCGGCGGCCTTTGAAACCGTCTCCAGTCGGAGAACCTGGGCTTGCACCCAGCCTGGCTGCTTCCTAATAGATTTCCCGAGTGGAATCACAAATCACCTTCCCCGGCCGAGGGAGGAGCCCGCGGGAGAGGCGACTCGGCGGCTCCGGGAGCAGCCAGGAGCCGGGGAACAGCCCTCGTGCTGGGAGGGTTTCCCAGGAAAATGCTTGGAAGGAAGGAGGGACCGGGGGAGGTGGGGGCCCCAGCTCCGAACCCATGAATTAAACATTCCCCGAGCTCTTTCAAAGCAGCTGCTGCCGGAGAGGGGAAGTGCTTTAATTAATAAAGCGCAGCCAGGGAGAGGGAGCTGATTCCAGTGCCGCAGCCGGGGGGGCTCGGAGCACGAGGGAGCCCATTTGGGGGGGGGTGGGAGGGCGCTCCTCTCCCAGGGTCCAGGAGGAGACGGCTCAGGTGTCCACTCGGCCTCAAGGACATGAGGCCACCTGCCCCGGAGGTGTGACAGGAAGAGCACTAAACTGGGAGTCCCCGGGAAGGTGCCTCCGTTTCCAGTTCTAAGTTGCCGTGTGACCTTGGGTAAGTCATTTCCCCTCTCCGGACCTTTGTTTCCTCACCCATGGCCTCAGACTGGGTTCTGGGGGGTGGGGGGAAATTCGGTTCCTTGAAGGTGCCCCAGGACTGTCTCTGGAGGTGGGGGTGCGGCCAGGTGAGGCTCCCGGCCCCAAACCCAGCCTCAGCCAGAGCAGCTTTGCTGCCGCCTGCTAACACATACCAGACGGTGTAAGGTGTCCCTTGGTGAAGGAATGCTGCAGGCTTGAAAAAGATGGAAAGCCACCGGCTTAGGTGTTTTCTCCTGTCTCTTCAGGAGCCGGAGCCTCGAAGCTGAATGGTTCCCTGTTGGGGGACAGCCGACATCCGTCACGACCAAGCACCTCGCAGGTGACAGGTGCTCGGGTTACAGAGGAGAATAAGAAGGCCCTACGTCTTTCACGGAGGCTTCCAGTCTAATCCAGGTTTGGCAGGCATGTGGCACCCCTACCACTATTCTTGCCTTAATGCCCATGGCAGACATTACTAATCAATCACTGCTCGCTCCCTCGCTCTCTCTCCCTCTCCTACAGAGGTCAAATGTGACAGCAAATCCTTTCTCAACCCAGGCAGCCACCACCCATCAATGGGCCCTGGTACATGAAATAAAACCTCTCCCTGCCATCTCTGGTTAGTGCCAATCAACAGAAGTTTCCCACAATGCAATGGGCTGTCTCCCTCAGGAGTGAGAATCCCAGCCCTGTTTGCTCATTCAGTTAACAGGTGTCTATTAAACACCTCCCACATGCCAGGCACTGTCCTAGGGAGACGGCAGTTCCAGGGGCTCTCAGAGTAGGGATTGAGTTGGGTGATAAAAGTTTAAACAAATTATAAAGCAAGATGATCGCAGTTGGTGAGAAGTGAGGCGGACAATGACAATAGGGTGATACTAGAGGGAGGGGCTGTTCCACCTTGGGTGGGCAGGGCCAGCTTTTCTGAGAAGGTTCATGTAAGGAGAGATTCCAATGATGGGAAGGAAGTGGTCACACAGAGGTCTGGAGAAGGAACTCATCAACAGAGAATGTTGCCAGTGCAAAGGCCCTGAGGCAGGGCAGAGGTTGGGGTGTTGGAAGAAGAGCAAGGAAGCTCCTGGGACCCAGATAGGAGTGGGCGGGGGTGGGGGGAAGGAAAACGAGGTATGGAATGAGTGGAAGAGGCAGGTGAAGCAGATCTCGTGGATTTTTTTGTTGTTCATCTTCACCCAAGAATATTTTTCCATTGGTTTCTAGAAATTAGCAGAGAGGGGGAGAAACGGAGAGAGAGAAACATCAATGTGAGAGAGACATGGGTGGTTGCCTTCCACAGGTGCCCCAACGGGAGCCGGGGATTGAGCCTGCAACCCAGGCACGTGCTCTGGACCGGACTCAAACCCGCAGCCCTTCAGTTCACAGGCCGACACTCTGTCCACTGAGCTGAACCAGCGAGGGCTCGTGGAGTCTTCTGGGCCATGTGAGGAGTTTGAGTCTATGAGTGATGGGAGCCATCACGGGGAGTGACGGGGTCGGAGTTTTGGAAAGATCCTTCCATAGCGGCCGGACATTCCCTGTTGGGGCTGAGATAGAAGAGATGGTTCCCCGGCACGTGTTCGTCTTGGTGAGCCCGGCATTGAAATCTGTATTCTTCCTGGTTCCTGATCAAATATTGAAGAAGGCTGGATCTGTCTTCTCACATCTGTCTCCACCTGGGGTGCCTCCTCCTTTCACTTCAAAGCTCCCCCACCTGCCCCCTCTGCCGCTCCCCTCCCAGCCCTCCCTCCTCCGTCCTCTGTGGCTGCATCCTTTCCGGCTCTCACGCATCAAACGGTGCCATGTCCTACCTCCTCGCTATCCGTCTCCCTCCGTGGTCGGCCAACCACGGCTCGAGAGCCACATGCGGCTCTTTGGCCCCTGGAGTGTGGCTCTTCCACTAAATACCACAGCCTGGGCAGGTCTATTTTGAAGAAGTGGCATTAGAAGAAGTTGAAGTTTAAAAATTGTGGCTCTCAGAAGAAATTTCAGTCGTTGTCCTGTTGATATTTGGCTCTGCTGACTGATGAGTTTGCCGATCGCTGATAACTCATTAGGCAGCTCATCTATGCTGATGTCTAAGGGGGTGGATTTCAAGGGGTCAAGGGGTAACTGCCCCAGGTCATTCATAGGGTGGGGAGGTTGGGGGGTTGAGGAAGAAGTCCAGAGATCTTGCCCTTGACCTAAGGAAGTGACTGTAACTAGGAGCAGACACAAATCCCAAAGGGCAGCTCAATGACTCAGGCTACACGTGGGACACTCGGTCCCTCCAAACCCGACCCTCCCTGATCCCCAACACACACCACTGGGCACTCTCACGGCCCTCTCCCAGCCCGAGCCAGCCACCGATCCTCAGGGGCCACCGACGGCTTAAAGGGGCCCAGGCACATTCCCACGCTGCCTGCAGGTTAAACTTTGTGTCTTGCAAGAAGACCATTTCCAAGGGCAGGAAGATGCTGCTGTGAAGCCTGCACGTACGCACGTCGGCTGGATTCCGACTCTTTTTAGACCTTCAAGGTCATTTGTTGTCACATCCGACAGCTGACATCAGTGGGACTCCTGGACCAGGTGGGCCTTGAATTAACAGGCTTCACGGAACGGAACGTGTTCCTAATACCCTATTAGGCGGTGTGGGGGGCGTGGGAGGGGGGAGTGGAGGGAAGCAGCTAGCAAAGAAACAGCGGGAGCCGGTGTTGATAAATACCCAGGGCGAAAGGACGGAAAGCCACAGCATGCAACACCCAGTGAGAGGTTTGCAGGCTGGTTTATGTCTTCTCTCTGTGCTCCTCCTGTTCTCAATGTTGTGCCAGCAATCTGTCCCTTCAACCAAATTCTACACAAGGAGAGGGACCTCTCAAGGCGGGAAGAGAAGTACAGGGCACTCATGAGAGTTCCCTGCACCCCCGCCTTCCTGTGGGGGGCAGGGGGAAAGTCGGGGGTAGCGAGGTAGCAGACACGGGGTTCTGGCTCAGGCCCCCTGGTTCTAGACCTGGGCGGGCATGGACACAGCCTGGGCAGCGGAGGGACAGGAGGCTCTGGACCACAGGGTCTCTCAGAGGGGCCCTCAAAGGCAGCCCAAGGAGACAGGTAACCCTCTGCCCACCCTGGAGGGTCTTGGACAGCCCCCAACAGTCCCCCCATCAATCTCTCTTGCACCCAAACTGGCCTTTTGGGTCGGGGGGCACAAAGCCCTGGCTCAGGTGAATAAAAGACCCCCCAACCCTTGCTCCCGTTCGGTCCTGGGGAATGAAAGCCTGTCTCCATCAGCCTCTCCTGGGCGGCAGGCAGCCCTTTATACCTTGCAGGCTCTTTATTGCGCTCAGCTGGCGAGTCCCTCTGACAATTACTGCCTTTGAGGAGCCTGCCAGGCTGCAGTGGGCGGGCGGGCGGCTTGTCCTTCACATCCTGCCTGCGGGAGGGCGGGCCAGGCCCCCTTCCAGGCCAGGACAGATGACAGGCGATGGGATGATGGCTGGGAAGCTGCCTGCATGGCCCAGGCGCCTCCCCGCCGCCCTGAAGCCAGATGGGGCCCTGGCCTGCATGTGAGAGACAGGCCGAGTCTGGGGGTGTCCGGGAGGAGCGTGGGGCCAGAACCCCTGCCCAGTTGCTCCCAGGAGTGGGAGCTGGTGGGGTCTGGGTGGGTGGGCGGCCTCAGTGTCCCCCAGCAGCAGTGTGGGATGTGGGATGTGGGCCTGGGAGGGGGCGGCGCCGCTATGCCCTGCCATCTGCTCTCCGCTCCCCGGGGAGAAGGAGGGGCTCCCAGCACCTGCCGGAGCGGCCCCTGCGGAGCGGCTGCAGCCGGCAGCGACAGCAGGCCCAGGCTGGAACTGCAGGTGCGAGGGGATGACAGGTGACGATGATTTGTGCGTTTCTGGGTGAGAGGTTCGGCCTGTAATGGATGACATGCCCTTCGGTCCGCTGCTCCTGGCTCGGAAGCTGTACGGGGAAGTGCCCAGGCCGTGCAGGCCGCCTGGCGGGGGCGGGCCTGTCCAGCCAGCCAGGGCAGTGAGGCAGCCGCCCCCCACAGTGGCCGGGGCGACTGGCCCTGGAGTCAGCGAACCCCAAAGGTCTGGGCTAGTCAGCGGCCAGCTCCATCCCCAATGGGGACATCAGCTGGCTCTCAGGGCGGGTGACTTGCTGTGTCCCAGTCCCCAGGGCCTGTGGCTGTGACCTCCCCCTGGGCACCCTGTGACAGACCAGAGACTTCCACACCTGGCCAGTGCTCAGCCTTCCTCTTGATGGGCCATGTTGTATGGTCTCAGGTTCGAGGCAGAGACCAGCCACTCACAAGGGATACATGATGAGCGCCATTCAGGACAGCTGTCCTCCTGGGTCCCGTCGCATCCACTTGGAAGGACTCGCTCCGGCCCTGTGCTTGGCCAGAGGACGAACTCACAAGCCTCCTGCTAACCAAGAGGAAACCCAGCCAAAACCGGTTTGGTTCAGTGGATAGAGCGTCGGCCTGCGGACTAAAAGGTCCCAGGTTCGATTCCGGTCAAGGGCATGTGCCTTGGTTGTGGGCACAACCCGGTGGGGGGGGTGTCCAGGAGGCAGCTGATCGATGTGTCTCTCTCTCATCGATGTTTCTATCTCTCTCCCCTCCTCTCTGTAAAAAACCAATAAAATATATATTTTTTAAAAAGCCCCAGGACGGGGTCCCTGCCTCTCAGAGCCCAGTGCCAGGGCGCAGCGTGGAGAGGGGAGTGCAGAGCGGAGGCTGTGTGGGGGGTGGTTAAGCGGCTGCAGGGTAATGCCCACGCCTGTCATTTACCACGGCTCGCCGTGAGCCACGCCTTTCCCCCTTCATCCTCATCAGAACCTTCTCCCGCAGAGCAGGCAGCTACGGTCCTCCCCATGGTGCCGCTGAGGAAACGGAGGCTTCCTCGGAGTCGCAGAGCCGGTGCGGCCCGAGGTAGAATCTGAACGAGCTCCGTCTGAGGCCGAAGCTGAGCCTCGTGTGTCTGGAGCGGCCGCAGCGGGAGAGAGCGGGAGAGAAGAACAGGAGCTCAGCCTGGCCTGGGAGTCAGAGGCAGGACTCGAACCAGGACCTCCAGGGGCACAGAACACCATCCAGCATGCAAGCCAGGTCTTGTAACAGCAGAGAACTGCTGGAGCAGCAGGACTGCGGGCTCAGAAGCAGGGGGCTGGCCAGTGCTGGGCAGAATACAGTGGTACCTCGAGATATGAGTTTAATTCGTTTCGTAACCTTGAGGCGTGGGAAACTATGAGACGCTCGAGTCTCGGTAAACTGGTGGGTCGTATGCAGCCGGCCCATCCGCACCATTACTCCTATCTCAAATGTTGCTCATATTTCAAAGCAAAAATCGCAAGCTCGATGGCTCGTATCTCAAAAATCTCGTATGTTAGGGCACTCGTATCTCGAGGTACCACTGTATATCTTCTGGGAGCACAGGGGAAGCAGCTGTTGGGTAGCAAGAGAGCATTGGGCGTGTGGACCGAGATGGAAGGGACGAGTCCTCCAGCCCCGCCCCCTGATGAGTGTCCATCAGGGTCCTTGGCTGATGGCCCCAGTCACTCCGGCTCCACATGGACCAGGACCAGGCCATTGAGAATCTGGGGGCCCTCGGAGACAAGCCAACAGCCCCACAGGAGCGCCTTAGTCTGGATGACTTACAGGGCCCCCACCTGGCCGTCGCCCCCCCCCTTCTTCTCGATTAATATTTTGATCGCGGCCCGAGCGAAATGAGTCCCATGCTGGCAGCTTATTTTTAACTGTTTCCAAATACGCATCCTAATGACTCGGCGGCTCTAAATGGGAAGTGATGGCAGGAGCCGGAGTTTGTCTCGGTGATTCGAGGGATGAGGGATTACACGCCGGCAGCAGCTGCCTCAGGGACCCCAGCCCCACCTCCTCACCCAGGGCTGTCTCTTCTCGTAGCTCTTCCTAATAACTACATCGGGCCGGGGAGGGGCGCGGGGAGCTGACACCTGCCGTAAGACAGCCGGGGGGGATCGGGCTCCGGGGAGGCCCGGCTGACAGGCAGGAGAGAAATGGAACATGGCGTGGAGGTGGGCGCTGAGGCCGGCCTGCTGTGCGGGGGAGCACGTGTGGACGCCGGCGGGACCGTGATGTCTATGGGCTGCTGACATGGAAGGACTGTGAGGAGACGGGACAGGAAAATGGAGAGAGCAGGGACCTGCCCCAGCCACCTCCATCCCAGCTCGATCGCTCGTTCTCTCTCTCCCTCCCCCATACACACACACACACACACACACACACACACACACACACACACTAAGCTCACCACCATCCAATTCATGTCACATAGAACAGTGAGCCTCATTTGAGGAGGGGGTTGACACCCCTTTGAGAATCTGATAAACACCATGGATCCTCTCTTCTGAAAGCTGCTGACCCTGCAATTCTGCGGGGAGCGGGGGTCAGAGCCTCAGAAGTCTGTGCAGGTTCCCTGATAACTCTGAGTCAGCGAGGTGATGCAGTGGCGAAGAGCAAGGATTGGGGGGTGACTCGCCTGGGTGGCAATGTGGACTCCATATTTACGGACTGGGAAGGATCTTCAGGCCCCTTCTGTAGCTCCTCTGAGATGGGGGTACCGCATTTGTAAGTGGGGAGCGGACCATAATCTCCATCCCTTTCTTGAAGAGCTGTTGACTGGCTAGATGAGCGCATCTGTCTTAAGAACTTAGAACAGCCAAACCGGTTTGGCTCAGTGGATAGAGCATCGGCCTGCGGACTGAAAGTTCCCAGGTTCGATTCCAGTCAAGGTCATGTACCTTGGTTGTGGGCAATCCCCAGTAGGGGACGTGCAAGAGGCAGCTGATCGATGTCTCTCTCTCATCGATGTTTCTAACTCTCTATCCTTCTCCCTTCCTCTCTGTAAAAAATCAATAAAATATATTATATATAAAAAAAGAACAATTCTGGACACATGAAAAGACGCCCCATAAATGTCAGAGATCGGTTGTTATGGGGAGTAGAGGTCATGTTCATAGCCCGGCACAGTGCCCCTCGGGTGGGGAGTCTGGGTCGATGAGAGATTTGCTCTAGACCCACGGGATGGGTGGGTGTGGGTGAGGGTCAGGGGGAGAGGAGAATTTTCATTACTGAAGGCTCACGACAGAAGGCGGGGGGCTACTGGGTGATATGAAGGTCCCAACCAAGCCTCTTCTGGGGGTTCTCTCTCCATGACCTGCGACTACCCAGCACGATTTAGGAAAAACACATTCGCTTCACTCAGAGCCAGCTTGGGCCCTTACGGAGGCCCTGGAGGGTCAGCCTAGAACACGCAGAAGGGGAAGCCAGCCGAAAGGCAATCATTCACTCGTCCTGGGTGCATGATCTTGGAACTGCAGGGCGTGGCTGGGAGCAAGATCTCTATGGGTAGGGGGACCACTGCAAGCAAGGCCAGCCAGGACAGTCTGTCCCCCCTATTTAGAGAGCACTGGCTATAATGGCGAGTGTAACACACGCCCAGTGGCTGCATGAAAAAAACCCTTCTTATTCTGAAGTGAACGGGCGCCTGTAGCCAGTTTGACATTTCTAATGGCAGAGCACAGGCAAGGACTCAAAAGAGGCCAAAGCTCAGATACCCCAGAGGGAAGCAGAGTCTGTTCAGAAGACACCTGGGTTTCAGGGTTCTGGCAAGCCCCAGACCCATGGCGGGTCCCGGGAGAGGAACTTGAGTGCAATAACTTCATGAAATGCACTGAGTGGGAACATCCACGTTTCTAAATCAGCACGCCTTGTTTTCCATAGGTGCTTTCAAGTAGATGCGGGTCATTAAACTAATAAATTAAATACGATCAGTAGATATTTAACCGCTTTCCCAATGGCAGAAGAAGATATAAATTCAATTTGGCCCAACAAACTTTTTCAACGTTCTCATTGAGAAAATGGAGAATTCCCTTCCACTCAGGGCCCATTTGTTGCCTTGGGATCCTTTTCGGCAACCCCTGCCTCCTCCCACCCTCCCTGGGGTGACATGGGCACTGCGGATAATTGGATCTGTTCATGCTGGATGGGAGAGGGGACTCATTCACTCATTCATTCGACTGATATTACTGAGCACGCGTGCCAGAGACTTGGGGTGCTGCGGGTTCTTAAAAAGCAAAAAAGGTCTCTCTCTCCTGGCGCTGACATTCCTGTGGGAGATAAAGATAATCAGCTCACCAATAAACAAAGTGTGTATTTTGTTAGCGATGCGAGCTGAGAGAGAAAATAGAAAAGATGGAAGAAAGATGGGAGCGATGGTGGACAAGGCTTCGTCGCCGAAGGGAGGGAGGGAACAAGCCTGTGGATTTCTAGGAAAGACAGTGGCAGGCAGCAGGAGCAGCAAGTGCAAAGGCCCTGGGGTAGGGGGGCACGCCTGGGGTGTCTGAGGAGCAGAAAGGAAGCAGGTGTGGAACAAACAAGGGTCACGGGAGAGGAGACGTGGCTGGTAGGGGTTGGGGGAAGGGGAGGCCAGATCATGAGAAGCCTCACAGGTCGTAATATCACTTTGGCTTTTATTCTGAGTGCGGTGAGAAGCCGTGGGAGGGGATTTGGGGAGAAGTCACATGATTTGGTTCATGTCTTCATAGGATCCCTCTGGCTCTTGGGCCAAGAATACAGTGAAGGGGGCAAGGGCAGGAGCCACGAGACCCGTCAGGAAGCTATGCTAATAAACAAAGAGAAAACGGATGGTACTCAGGGGGTTGTAACCGTGGAGACAGAAAGAAGTGATGGCTCCTGGATGCATTTTAAAAGTAGGGCAGACAGGAGTTGCTGATGGATTGGATATAGAAGGGTGAGCGCAAGAGAGGGGTCAAGAATGACTCCCAAACCTTTGGCCTGGGCAACGGTGGGGGGGAGGGAGGGGAGATGCAGTTCACATCACCGGGGATGGAGAAGAAGGGGTGGGAGAGGCTTGGGGGGAAGGTGGGAAGCTCAGGTTCATGTATGTTGCCTTGGAGATCGGTTAGTCCCCCAGGAGACGATGCCATGTGGGCCGCTGGGTAGATGAGCCTGGAGTTCAGAGGACATATCAGGGCTGAAGATAGACACGTGAGCATCATCAGCACGTACAGGTGTTTGAGGCTGTGGACTGGGATGAGAACACCTGAGGAGTAAGTGCAGCGAAGTCTGAGGACTGAATACTGAGGAGCCAGCAAAAAGAGGTGGAAAGGAGAAGCAAGAGATTCACCGAGGAGACAGCAGGTCCCAGGAGGAGGGATGGCTGGGTCAGAGGCAGCAGACAGGACAAGGACAAAGAGAACCAAGAATCGCCCGTTGAATGTAGCGAGCAGGATGTCACGGTGACCTTGACAAGAACAGCTTTGGTGGCGTGATGGGGGCGAGAGACAATGGGGTGGATTCAAGAGGCACTTGAGAAAGGGACTCGGAGACAGCTCGACGGGTTTGGCCGTAAAGAAAAGGAGAAATAGGGAGGCAGCGGGGAGAAGAGCATGCTAGCTGTTTTCCTTAAGACGGAAAAATAATAGCACGCTTTTATGGGGCTGGAAATGACCCAATAGAACAGGAAAACATGATGCAGGAGAGGGAGAGGGGGAGGGAGAAGAGAGAGAGAGAGAGAGGGGGAGAGAGAGAGAGAGAGAGAGAGAGAGAGAGAGAGAGAGAGAGAGAGAGACGACTGGAGCGCTAGCTGTCCTGGAGCAGGGAGGGGGATGGCACACCAGGGCACAGGTGGCCAGTGGTATTTCCCTGGGGGATGCGGGTCCTCTGGGTCTGTCTGCTGAGGCTCCCGAATTCTGGCACCCAGTGGGTGGGAGAATGAGGCCTCCGGGGGCTCCACAAATATCTTGCAAGAATTTTCAAAAGCAAGCTCTGGCCCTTTCCAGGTTGGCTCAGTGGATAGAGCATCCGCCTGTGGACTGAAGGGTCCTGGGTTCGATTCCGGTCAAGGGCACATGCCCAGGATGTGGGCTTCATCCCCACTTAGGGGAGGTGCAGGAGGCAGCCGATCAGTGGTTCTCCCTCCTCATTGATGTTTCTCTCTCTCCCTCTCCCTTCCTCTCTGAAATCAATATATATGTATATATGGTCAAGCTCTGGACTCAGCTACACCCAGGCCCCGCTCCCGGCTCCTCCGCCCAGCAGCTGCGTGACCTTGAGCAAGCTTCTCGACTTTTCCGAGCTTCCATTCTCCTCTCTCACAGGAGGAGACGAACAGAACCGACTTCAGAGGCAAGTTCGGGGATTAAGGGGATAACGCTGCTCTCAGAGTGCTGAACGTGGTCTGTGGGACGTGGGATGTGCTGCAGAGGGGCTAGCGAGCCTCGTTAGAAGCCGTTCGATATTTCCCCCCATCCGAGCTCCTCCCGCGTTTAATAAAAGCCAGCGTGGAGGGGGCATGGATGCAGCTGGAAAATCACTGGCATGGCCCATCCCGCTCCAATCACTCACAATTGCCCTGACCGTTTGTGACCCTGGGGCTGCCACCTCAAAGGGAGGGTTTGCGCTGCTCCCAGATAGAGTCCTGTCCCCTCCCTCGTCCCCACCAGGAAGCACATGGGATGAGTGACAGTGACCTTATTAGAGAGACAACCTTTGATCCTTTTTTTTTTTTTCTTAAAGCAAATGACTCCCGGAGATTGGTACGTTAATGATTATTAGCAACACATCGCTTGAATGTACTCGCAACAGAACTGCACACCAGGGTGACAAGCTGACCGTGGTGCTAGACAGGGAAAACAGAACAAACCCCAAACCTGAGATGAGCGTGGACAGTCCAGGAGAGCCCCCTGGAGGAGGCAACCCCTCAGGTGAGCTTTGAAGAAGGAAAGGCTTTGGCCAGGGGAGAGAGAGCATGAATCTCGTGGCTCTGCTTGTGTCTTAGCAAACAACCGAGCAAATGGGTTTGATTGGATTTATTTCGTTGAGCACGTACTAAACCAGCCTCAACGTTTTTCCACCATCCCAGGGTCCTAGCCCATGGCAGGGGTTTCAGGGAGTTCTGACCTTCACCCTCCCCGCCCCCCAAAAATCACCAGACTCTCACCCTTGCCCAGAGGTTAGAGAGAGTATGCAATCAATATACAGCTACCATTTTGGAAACATTCAATGATCCAGCTCCACAACAGCTCAGAGCTCTCTGCAGTTAACCCTCAGGGTTCCCACTCGGAGGAGGAAATGGGCACAGAGGAGGTGGTAGAGGTAGTTGTGGCACAGCAGCTACGTTTAGGGAGTCCTGCGTGTGTGCTGGCTCATCTGGGGGCACTTGGCATCACATAATCTCAGGGAAACCTCACCACAGGAGTGTCCAGGAGGGTGCTTTATTGTCATTTCACAGGTGAGAATAATGAGGTCAGAGAGATGAGGTGGCTTGTCCAGTGTCACAGAACGAAAGAGAGGCAGAGCCTGTGCCACCCTTAATAGTCAAGTCCAAGGACTGAGAAGGAGGGCAGGGGCAGGGAGAACCGAGGATCCTGGAGGGAGCGGAGATCCTTCATTCCTTTGCAAAATTCCAAGGTTCCACTTCCTTCCAGTGTGAGTTCCTGAACTGTAGCAGCCACAAAACAAAAACTGTGTTTCTCAGACTCCCTTGCAGCTAGGGTCCTGGGTGTAAAGTAGATTCCACCAATCCGATAACTGATATTTAGACCATGTCACCCACCAATTACTCAGAAGCTGCCTTCATGGGGCCAGCCCACCAGACTCCAGAAGCTAGGGGTTTCCCCCCCTTTTCAAAGGGCCCAGAAAACATACCAAAGCAGAATTCAGCCTGGCAGATCTTAATGAGTAAGGTGGAAAGCAGGGACATTTAGGGAGGGCCAGAGGGATAATGCATGGTCAGAGACAGTATGGACCAGTGGTCGGCAAACTCATCAGTCCACAGAGCCAAATATCCACAGCACAACGACTGAAATTTCTTTGGAGAGCCAAATATTTTTAAACTTAAACTTCTTCTAATGCCACTTCTTCAAAATAGACCTGCCCAGGCCGTGGTGTTTTGTGGAAGAGCCACACTCCAGGGGCCAAAGAGCCGCAGGTGGCTCGAGAGCCACAGTTTGCCGGCCCCGGGTAGAGACTAACGATGATCACAAGCGCAGACGGTATAGACAGCCTAGGCCTTCATCCAGGCTCTCCCTCGCTGTGTGACCTTGGGCAAGTTACTTAATCTCTCTGTGCCTCTGCCTTCTCCTTTGTAAAATGGAACACTAGCACCTACTTCACAGCATCTACATAAGGACGGGATGAAAGAATGGGGGCAAAACAGAAGAAGGCCTGGTACACATGGGCACTTACGTGTGCAATGCCATCATCACATCACACCTGTTTGCCAAGCTCCAACCTAAGAGGTCATCCTGGCCACACCACAGCGCACCCCACAACCTCCCTGCGAGGCAGCGGTGTCGCTCCCATTGGACCAACCGAGCCTCCCGGGGTGCAGCTGGCGAGCGGTAAGTGGCGTGGGTGTCGGAGATGAGCCCAGACTCAATGGTCCCACATCGCCTCCATGAGGCACAGGGGTCTCAGTGAGCCCGTGCAGAGGGGAGCATCAGAGGTCCCGTGGCCCCACCTCCGCCCCGGCCAGCAAGACATGGGGTCCCTGATCCCAGGGCCTCCCAACCCCACAAACTGCCAACGTGGAGTCAGGGCCCTGACCCCACCATTGGGTGAGCGTTAGTGGGTTTTTTGTGTTTTTCTTTTTTTTTCTATTTTCCCAGCCCCACCCCGCCCCCCTCCAGGACACCCGCAGGCCCTGCAAGTCGGGAGCCTCCTGCGGTCTGGGAGAGGGGGGCTGGCCGGCCCTGGGAGGGAGCCTCAGCTTGGCAGGGCCCTGCCCACAGGCCTACGGAAACCAATTACATTTGCATTTCATTTGGAGTGGAGACAACTACTGCCGTGGGCTAATGACATGCCGATTGAGGACGAGAAACATGTGTGCAGAAGAGGAGCCGTTCATTAGCAGGCGCTACGCCTCTTGGGCCTCTAACTCAGGCACCTAAGCAGCTGCTGGCGGCTCCTGGCCCCCCGGGGAGTTTGGGGCGCTGCCAGGGTGTCTTCTCTTGGGAAAACGAGTCTCCGTGGAGGGGCTGTGTCCCGGGACTCACTTTCTGCTCCACCTCACTTTCCTCCTCTGTAAGTGTGGATCCTGGAACACAGCTCTCCAGGCCAGTTGAGGTCACTAACAGTCAGTCAACAAACAATCCATGAGCACTCGCTCTGGACAAGACTGTGCCTGAAGATAACAGAAAGGAATAAGAGGCAGCCCCCAGTCTCAGGGCGTTCTTCAGACCATGAGAGAGCTCATGGGCCATGGGAACTCAAAGGAGGGGCTCCTGGAAACTGGAAGGGGGAGGAAATCTGAGAAGGCTTCCAGAAAGAGGTGACATGCGAACTGAGTTCGAAAGAGTGAGGAGGAGATGGCCGGGAGACAGAGGGCATTCCCAGTAACAGGAGCAGCATGGACAAAGGCTTTGAGGTGGAGGGGGGCTGGCGGGGAAAGCCTGGGGCATTTGGGAAATTCAAAGTGACTCATCTGGGCTTGAGCATGGGAGGCGGGGGCATGTGAGTTGCTAAAGCTGCGGGGTCAGCTGTGAACCAAGGTGAGGAGCTGGAGCGTTGTGCCACGGACTGGGGAGTCTCCCGGGGGTGCAGGGCAGTGAGGACAGTGACACAGGGCAGAGCGAGAAGCTGACCTGTGACGATGAAGTTGCAGCTGAGACCTCAGCTGATCCTGTAGGAGCTCAGGACCTGGTCTGGTCCATCGGAGTGGTCGCCAATGGAAGCCCAATGACAGACTCTGGTGTCTCCACCTTAGAAAGTCACTGGCAGGGGGAGGGGGTAACCTTGAGTGAGGCGTTTCCCTGTGGCCAAGGGCACGGCCCTTCGAGGGGCACAGCTGAGAGCTGTGAGCCGCCATAACCCTGTCATGTGGGGCTGGACACATGCTCCCGAAGAGGAACTCTGGGCTGACACTGCCGTTCCCACGACGCTGCGTCACCTGGGAGACGCCCCTCTCCTCTCTGGATTTCAGTGTCACCCCCTGAAAAATGGAAGTTTGGGACCTGAGATGGAATGATGATGGCCTCCCCCACCCCCACCTCTCGAGGTGCCCATGTCCTAAGCCCTGGACACTGGGATCATGTTTTGCTTTTGCTCTTTTTACACATTTATTGTCTGTCGATCTGGTGGATCCAATTACTTCTTTTCTAAAGTTTATTTTAAATTTATCTTTATTGTTGAAAATCTTACAGATACCCCTGCCTCCCCATTGACCCCATCCAACTCCACTCCTCAGACCTGCACCACACTATTGTCTGTGTCCATGGGTTAAACATGTCTATGATAATAAAAGCATGATATGCTAATTAGACCAGGCGTCCTTCCAGACGAAGCCAGGGCTGCGAGGGAAGCCCAGGTCCGGGGTGCCAGAAGGAACCGGATGCCGGCAGCCAAGAGAAGGCCGCCTCCTGCACACCCCCTACTGGGGACGTGCCCGCAACCAGGATACATGCCCTTGACCGGAATTGAATCTGGGACCCTTCAGTCTACAGGCCGATTCTCCATTGAGCCAAACTGGTGAGGGCGGACAAAGTGGACCGGCCGCGGGGTCGTGGGTCTGCGTCCGCTTTCCCCTGGACCAGCCCCCGGCTTCACATCAGCTTCCCTCCGCTCCCTCCATGGGTCTGGCTGGCTGGCTGAGGACTGCCCGGTGTCCCTGTCCCCCCTCCCTCACATAAACCCTGGGGGAGCACTGCTCCCCTTTGCCGTGGAAATGCACGCAGCTCGCACCTTCAAAGCAAGATCCAGCCTTTGCAGCAGGCAGGCAGGCAAGCGTGCTGGTCTCAGGACTTGGGCCAAAGGTGTCCCCAAACGACTGAGTCCCTGGAAGAGTGGCGGGAACCAGGGCTCTCTGTCTGGAAAAATCCAGGTTAGAGCTTCTCTCCGAGACAGCGCCAGGTGCCCAGCTCTGGGGGCGAGGGAGAAGGGGGTGTCCTGGTTTCTCAGAGGTGGTGGAAGGTCCCAAGTCGCTAAGCAGCAGCCTTGTCTGGTCTTTTCTGCGCAACCTGGGGCTCCCTGGTGCCCTGAGTGGCTGGGGGAGGGGTCGTGGGCCCTAATACCCCAACACCAGCAAGGCAGCCTGGGTGCCTTTTCCAGGGGTGTCCATAGCTTTCTCCAGATACGCAAAGGGATCTGTACCTCCCCATCTCTCTTCCCCCTCCCAGTTCTCCTGCCTCTTGTAAATATCTACCCAGGCCCGCACCCACCGGGACCATCCTTGCCTCTCTCTCCTCCCCTCCTCCACCGGTGCCTTCCACCCCCCTCCCCGTCTGCCCGCCCCCCATCGGCTCCTCAATTAATTCGGAAGGAAAAAGCCAGGCATCCAATGCACTTCTTGGGAGAGACGGGGAGCACGTGTACAAACAGACTGATCTCCAGAAGAGAGGAATTACTCGAATTACAATTGATTTTCCACCGTTAATGAAGCATGAACCCGTGTGATTGCATCTTGAAAAGATTTATAATTATTCTTCGAATCTCAGAAGATAATTAAACTTCATTAAACGCAGACATGACAAGGCTTCAGAGCAAGCCGGGACCTCCGTGCAGGGTTCCAGATCAGAGCAGGCAGGCGGGCGGGCGACCCTGTGGGGTAGGGGAGATGGAGAGCGGATGAGGAGGAGGAGGAAGGAGGGGGGCGGGGAGGGATCTCAGGGAAGCGGTTCCCTTTGAAAAGGCAGCTGGGTCTTTGGAGTCCTCTCCCTACCCTTTGGGGACCCCCTCCTGGGGATCCCTAGCCTCCCCTCTCTCACCCCTTCCTCCTGTCAGAGGAGAAATGCTGGGAATAGGGGCAGCCTCCGCCATCCTGTCAGAGTCCCTGCTGAGCCCTGCACCCAGAGGGGTTTGGGGGGCAGCAGGACCTAGCAAGAGCAGGAGGAGGGGAGTGGGGGGTTCTTCCAGATCGGTGGGGGCAAAGCAAAGGTGGGCGTGGAGAGGCCCTTGGAGGGTGTGTGTGTGTGTGTGTGTGTGTTCAGCAATACCTGTGTGAGGGACACCCTATTTCCCCGAAAATAAGACAGTGTCTTCTATTAACTTTTGCTCCCAAAGATGCGCTAGGTCTTATTTTCAGGGTATGTCTTAGTTTTCCATGAAGAAGAATACAGTACACATTGATTGTTGAACAACAACAACAAAAAAGGAAATGTATGACCTGTCTACGGTACGGTAGTCGCTGTCATCACAAACCAGCTCACTGATGGGCCGCAGCGCAGCCGGAGCTGTTCGGGCAGGGCGAGGTCTCTTTAAATCAGGAGTCGGACGCCTGACAGTAGCTTCTGAGGCTTTATATTCCGGGGAGAGCTTATGTTCGGGGGAGGCCTTATGATCCAGGAGGTCTTTTTTTGGGGGGGGGGATGCCCTATATTACAGCGAGAGGCAAAACTGGAAGTAGGTCTTATTTTCGGGGGATGTCTTACTTTCAGGAAAGCAGGATAAGAAGAGGGTGAGATAAAGGAAGGAAATTCTCTTTTTCTCCATGATGTGCTTCTTCAATGCTTGAATCGCACAGTGGGCGCACATTCAAACAGAGCACGTGTGTGAGTACTCTATTTTAATTTAATACGCAGAGCCAGGATCTGTTCACTGGATATTTATAGCGGGGAGCCAGGCGCTCAGCCGAGTGGGCGCGGGACAGAGATGACACAGACCTTCCTGCCCTTCCTCCCGGGAGCACACAGCTGTGCGCACAGGCACACGCAGAGGATGGTGAGGCGGGTGGTAAAAATAACCCCTCCCACCCCTACACACCCAAAGGAGTCAACCCCAGCTCGGGGGAGGGGGGAGCTGGTATTGACCTCATGTGGGTGGCCACCCAGTCCCTTAACCCTCCATCTAGTCCAGGCCACCTCTTCCCATCCTTTGGGGACCCCCCTCCTGAGGACCCCTTGTGTCTCTCCGCCCAGCCTGACTCCTCATGAATGAACACGAGCCCCCGCATCTCGCCAGGTGCATTCGTTCCTCCACCAGGGATCTCACCGTCTGTGCCAACGTGGCAGAAGGAAAGACCGGGATGAGGCTGCCCTCACCATGTTCGTTCGCTAGAGCTGCTTCTTGGCAGGGAGAAGGTCTTTCTAAGGACAGGCTGGGAGGGAGTCATGGGCTGGCGTGCGTCTGGCCCAGATCTGTGGCAGGGCTGGGAAGCCAGGCGGGCCAGGTGGCGAAGGCGGGAAGGAAGGACTGAAGGAAGGGGTTTCTTCAGGGCAGAAGGGTAGGAAGTGGAGACCGCTCTCAGCACAGATGTTCAGGGGCCTTCTCTGTTTCTGAGCCAGACAACCTGGTTTCCCAGTCTGGCTCTGCTTTCTTGCAACCCTGTGGACGTCAGGCAAGTTACTCAACCCCTCTGAGCCTCGGTTTCCCCATCAGCGCGTTAACAATACTGCCTCCGTGGTGGGTTGTCAAGAGAAGGCGATGAAATGATCCATGTGGTGCGCTTGGCAGCTTGGCACGCTGCCGGGGGGCTGTGAGGAGAGGCTCCATAAACAACAGCGGTTGTTATTTGCATCGTTTGAATCCTTTCTCCAAACACCACCCCGTCACATGGTGAGGGCCTTTACGCCATGGGGAGCTCCCAAGAGCAGAAACTGTGTCTTAGGGATCTCCGTGCCCCGCTCTGTCTAACCCAGGACTTGGCCCCTAGCAGGTGCCCAAGAAAATGTGTGCTGGAGAGGTGGCTGAGAGAAGAACCCATAAAACCGGGCCATCTGGTTGACTTCTGGCCTCACCTTATCTTCCCCATGCAGGACACTTCACGTGGCTGGATGAATTATTTAAACTGTTTTCTAATGCATGGAGGGGTTTGTGGGAGCGTAAAGAAAACCTTCAGCGGTTGGAAGGGACAAGCAAAGCGGTTCCAGAGAAGCGAGGGAGCTGGTCCCAAAGCCAGCACTTCCCGGGGGCATCTGGTCAACCCGCAGCCTGGGTGTGGCTCGCCACCTTAGGGGCCCAGGAGACAAAGCCGGAGCCCGAGCGAGGTGCACTGCCTGCAGGGGACCCTCCCAACATGGACGAAGGACATTCTGCCCGGGCTCTGGCCCACAGTGCGGGAAGCCGCCCTTGGTGAGAATTCCTCACCACAGACCCCCTCGTTAGCGCTTGGGGCCGGCATTCATTCTACTCCTGCGGCCTAAAGAGCCAAAAGCGGGAGATTGGGCCGCCATCGGCAGTGGCACCCGAGAGAAGCACACGCCCATCTTCTCTGAGGAAACACCCTGGAAACCCAGGCCTGGGAGGCTTCCTGTAAAAACAAGTTCCAGGAAAGGGGGGTGCCCCATAAAGAAAGCCAAAGGCCGAAGGAAGCCAGCTCCCGTGAGCAAGAGTGAGCTGAGCCGAGACCGGTTTGGCTCAGTGGATAGAGCGTCGGCCTGCGGACCGAAAGGTCCCGGGTTCGATTCCGGTCAGGAGCATGTACCTTGCTTGCGGGCACATCTCCAGTGTGGGGTGTGCAGGAGGTGGCTGATCAATGTCTCTCTCTCTCTCATCGATGTTTCTGACTTTCTATCCCTCTCTCTTCCTCTCTGTGAAAAATCAATAAAATATTTAAAAAAAGAAAAAAAAAAAGAGTGAGCTGAGGCAGGCACCCCCAGTCCAGCCTATGGAGACTGTGGATGTTGGAGTGAGCAGGCATCAGATGTAAAATAAACACGTGTGTGTGTGTGTGTGTTTAAAATGAATAGCGGGGACCAATCTATAGCAAAGGAAAATGAGATTACCAAAAGTTCAAGGCTGATGTGAAAAAGAATCAAATACAATATCTAGAAGTGACACGTATAATAGCTGAAACTCTGAAACGTAAGTAATCGGTAAAACCGAAAATGAAATAAAGCTGGGAAGAGAATTGGTAAACTGGAAAAAAAAAAAAAAGGCCTTTCTCAGAGCACAGCAGAGAGAGACACAGAAATGGAAAGACCCCTCGCTGGTTTGGCTCAGTGGATAGAGCACTGGCCTGGGGACCAAAGTATCCCGGGTCTGATTCTAGACATGGACATGTCCCTTGGTGGCAGGCTCCTTCCCTGGCCAGGCCCTGCTCGGGGCAGATGCAGGAGGCAACCAATCGATGTGTTTCTCTGTCTTTCCCTCTCCCTTCCACTCTCTCTAAAAATCCATGGGAAAATATCCTCAGGTGAGGATTTTTTTTAAAAAAAAAAAAAAAAGGAAAAGATAAGCGATGAAGAAACGGGCGATAAAATGCAAAGGTCTAACACGTGTCTAATCAGAATTGCAGAAGGAGAGACGAGAAAGAAGAATGGAGAGTCAAATCCAAAGAGAAAATAGCTAAGAAGTAGCCGAGAGCCGTGAGACTCCAGCCCTCGGATTCACAAAGCTCGGCGAATCCCATGCAGAATAAGCGAAGAGAGACCACTACCTGAACACGCCGTCGGAAAACTACAGACTGTTACAGACAAAGAGAGACTCCTAAGAGCAGCCAGGTGTGAAAGAGAGATTACCTAAACAGGGTGTCAGGCAGACCAATGGCAGCTCTCAGAGAAACTCTGGGCGCTGGAAAAGGAGAGGAGCACCTTCAAAGGGCTGCAGAAGATGCGAGAGCCACTGTCACCTGAGAATTCTATCGCCTCTGAAGCCATTCTTCCAGCACGAGAAGCAAATAAAGACTTTTTCAGGTAAACAAAAACCCAGGCCCTCCCTAACGGGAGTGCTAAAGAATACACTTCCAGAACAAAGGAGGAGCAGCCCAGCAGGAATTCTAAGATGCCAGAAAAAAATAGTGGGGGGATGGGGGGAGAAAAGAGGGAAGGGGAGTGAGGAGATTTAAACAAACATTGAAAACGTAGAAGGTGTGATGTGTGGGATTAAAACAAACAACAGGAGAGAATCAAAATACAGAGCAAACCGAGGAAAAAGCATTTGAAGGCCCTGGAATTGAGTGGGAAGAGTGTGAAGACAGAAATCATAAATGCCAATTACAACCCCAACATGTGTGTTCAATTTGCTAGACTCGTTATAAGAGAAGAGCATGTGCTATCGCTTCCAAATTAATGGGGGGAAACGGGGTGATGGGGAGAGGGGGGGACCTTCAATAAAAAAACTGAAAGAAGGGCCAAATCCAGTTTGGCTCAGTGGATAGAGCGTTGGCCTGCGGACTGAAAGGTTCCAGGTTCAATTCCGGTCAAGGGCATGTACCTTGTTGCGCGCACATTCCCAGTAGGGGGCGTGCAGGAGGCAGCTGATCGAAGTTTTTCTCTATCCCTCTCCCTTCCTCTCTAAAAAAAATATCAATAAAATATATTTTTAAAAAAACCTCAAAGAAGGAAGGAAGATAGGAGGAAGGAAGGGAGGGAGGGAGCCAGAAAATTGGGACCAGAGAGCAAGGGACTTGGTCAAGGTCATGCAGCAAGGCAGAGGTCAAGCGAGGTCTAAGGTGCTCTTTGCCCCACACTCCACGGCCTCCTCAGTCTCCATGCAGAGGACCAGAGCAAGAATCTGAGCCCCTTTCCTTACTGCAGGGAACCCCGCTGCTCCTGCAAAGGCATATGACGAAATGCTTTGATCAACAGACACAAAGAGAAATAATGACCGTCTCTCGGACACAAAGCACGAACAGAAGCACAGTGACTAACGGTGTCGCTCCCCGTGTGTCCTTCATTTAATGCTCACGATAACCCTACGAGGCGGAGGAGAGGAACGTGCTCATTCTGTCGACGCAGCACCAAGGCCCAGGAATGTGATGAAGTTCCTCGGTCACCCAGCTGGGAAGGGACAGTGCAGGAAGTGTGGCCGCCCTGCCTGGTCCTCATGGTGGACACCGAGCTGGGCCTACAAACATCCGTGTACAGGGATAGGATGTTGGAGGTGAGCTGAGTGAGAAACTGATCCTAATTAGATCCTAGATCTAAACCATGAACAGCTCTGAGGGGCTTTTGGAGCGGAGCGGGAATATTTGAAAAATGGACTCACTATCAGATGTTGTTGTAGCAACATTCAGTGTCTGGGTGTGATCGTGGTGGTGTGCGTGTGCCAGAGGATGGCCTAGTCCTTAGATGCTAATGGACCCTGTTTCCCCAAAAGTAAGACATCCCCCGAAAATAAGACCTACTTCCAGTTTTGCCTCTCGCTGTAATATAAGGCATCCCCCAAAAAATAAGACCTCCCAGATCATAAGGCCTCCCCCAAACATAAGGCCTCCCTGGAATAGAAGGCCCCTGAAGCTACCGTAAGGCATCTGACTCCTGGTTTAAAGAGACCTCGCCCTGCCTGCACAGCTCCGGCTGCGCTGCGGCCCATCAGTGAGCTGGTTTGTGATGATGACTATCGTACTGTATACATGTAATAAATTTCCTTTTTTTGTTGTTTTTTTGCTTAACAATAAATGTTAAGCAAAACCGTATTCTTCTTCATGGAAAAATAAGACATCCCCTGAAAATAAGACCTAGCGCATCTTTGGGAGCAAAAATTAATATAAGACCCTGTCTTATTTTCGGGGAAACAGAGTAGGTGTTGGGGCGTGTCGGGATGCCGGCCACTTTCAAATGTTTCAGGGAAAGAAGCATCCAAAGAGCAATAAGGCCACTCTGGCTAGTGTGGCCAGTTGATGGGGTGTCATGCCGTGCACCAAGGGGCTGCCAGTTTGATTCCCGGTCAGGACAGTTGCAGGAGGCAGTCCATTGGTATTTCCTCTCACATCGATGTTTCTCTCTCTTCCTTCCATTTTTCTCTAAAAATCAATAAAAAATAAACAGCAGTAAAGCCAATATGGCACAATGTTCATAATCAGTCAATCTAGGTAACAGTTAAAGACGGATTTGTTGTGTTAACAAATCAACCCTGAACTCAAAACAATAGGTACTCGTGATTTCTTGCAAGCTGATAGCTCCTTGACTCGGTATATCCGTGAGTCCATCATCAACCAGGAGTGGCCTGTGGCCCAGTTGGTCTAGGGCAGTGGTCGGCAAACCGCGGCTCTCAAGCCACATGAGGCTCTTTAGCCCCTTGAGTGTGGCTCTTCCACAAAATACCACGTGTGGGCGCGCACCCACAGTGCGATTGAAACTTCGTGGCCCATGCACAGAAGTCGGTTTTCGGCTCTCAGAAGAAATATCCATCGTTGTACTGGTGATGTTTGGCTCTGTTGGCTAATGAGTTTGCCGACCACTGAGCTAGGGTGACCATGGCCTGCACAGCTCAGCTCTCGGCCATGTGTCTCTCACATCCCACAGGCAGGGTCCTCCTGGCAGGGGCAGGGGTCCCAGAGAGAAAGCAGAAAAGAACACACGCTTTCAAACTGCTGCTCACACCCGTTGGACTGCTGTCCCATTGGCCCACGCAAGTCACGTGGCCAAGCATAGCTGCTTCTAATGAGGGTGACACAGGAGGCACGGTTAATGCAGCCCATTTACCGCAATTCCATTACTGCCTCCGCCTTTCAATAAATTGGAAAGCTTTCAAAACAAAAAGTTGGAGGAACATGTTAGGGTCCTCCATAGAAACCTTCCCCCAGGGAGTATACGTCTATAGAAAGAGATTGAATGTAAGGAGTTGGATCGCATGATTCCAGAGGCTGAGAAGTCCCAAGGACTGCAAGTTGGAGGCAGGAGACCCCGGTGAGCCAATGGCATAGTTTCAGTCCAAAGGCCAGCAGCTCCAGACCCAGGAAGAGCCAGTGTTTTCGTCCAAAACCAAAGGCAGGAAAGAACCCATGTCCCAGCTCAAGGCAGTCAGGCAGGAGGGGCCGCCCCCTCTTCCCAGGAGGCTCAGTGCCTTCACCTGATTGGACGAGGCCCACCACATTGGGGAGGGCAGGCTGCTTTACTCGGTTTACTGATTCAAATGTTAATCCCAGAAGCACCTCGAAGACACACCTAGAGTAAGGGTTGACCAAATATCTGGGCACCCCATGACCCAGTCAGGTGGACATGTAACTATCACAAGGGACAAGAGAAAATAAGGGGGAGGGGCAATGTTTCATCATGTCACTCCTCTCCTCACAACTCTTCCCTACATCCATTGAAAGACATGTTTAAGAATGTTCACTGCGCCGAAACTGGTTTGGCCCAGTGGATAGAGTGTCAGCCTATGGGCTGAAAGGTCCCAGGTTTGATTCCGGTCAAGGACACGTACGTTGGTTGTGGGCACATCCCCAGTAGGGGGTGTGCAGGAGGCAGCTGATTGATGTCTCTCTCTCATGGATGTTTCTAACTATCTTTCTCCATTCTTCTCTGTAAAAAATCAATAAATTAAAAAAAAGAAAAAGAATGTTCACTGCAAGATCGATGGTTGCCAGAGGGGAGCGGGGCTCGGGGGCTGTGTGAAAAGGGTGAAGGAATTAAGAACTACAAATTGGTAGTCACAGAACCATCATGGGGATGTCAGGCACAGCATAGGGGATATAGTCAATAATCTATATATATAAAACCCTAATATGCAAATAGACTGAACTTTGGAACAACAGAACAACCAGTTGCTATGTGTGCTGACCACCAGGGGCATACGTGGAACATGGCGGGCATTGGCAGCAGGCGGCAGAGCATGGAACATGGCAGTCGTCAGCCGCGATGGGATGTGGAGCAGGTGAGCGGGTGAGTGGGGACGCCAGACCAAAGTGGGGTGCCAGTCACTGTCACTGGGGCAAGTCTCTAGTGCAGCAGTTCTCAACCTGTGGGTTGCGACCCCTTTGGGGGTCGAACGACTCTTTCACAGGGGTCTCCTAAGATGTCCTGCATATCAGATATTTACATTATGATTCATTAACAGTAGCAAAATGACAGTTATGAAGTAGCAACGAAAATAATTTTATGGTTGGGGGTCACTACAACATGAGGAACTGTGTTAAAGGGTCGAGGCAGTAGGAAGGTTGAGAACCACTGCTCTAGTGGTTAATGGAAATTCTTTGCTCCAATGCTCCGCTGTCCCACCTGGCACTCGCACCTGCTGCGGGCACCGGCCCCAATCGCTCTGTGCAGTCAGCAGGTGCGAGTGGGGCTGGCACCTTCAGCATGTGAGAGCAGCTGGGAACCAGGTTGCTGACAGACAGGGGACCAGGCCATGGAGGGAGGGGCCGGGCGGGGGTGTGGAGGGTGGGCTAAGACCCACCCCAATCACTCTGTGCTGTCAGTGTGACCTGGTCCCTCAGGGGTCAACTACTGTCAGGTAGTTGCTGTCAGTGTGAAGCCTCACGGCCCACAGTTCCTTTCCAGGTGCATGAATTCGTGCACTGGGCCCCAGTATCATAACAACTATGGACGGTGCCAGATGGGTACTTGAGATATGGGGGATCACTTTGTAAAGTACAGTGGTACCTCGAGATACAAGTGCCCTAACATACGAGATTTTTGAAATACGAGCCGTGGAGCGAGCAATTTTTGTTTTGAAATATGAGCAACATTTGAGATAGGAGTAATCACGTGGATCGGCCAGCTGCACACGACCCACCAGTTTACCGCGACTCGAGCGTCTCATAGTTTCCCACGCCTCAAGGTTACGGAACGAATTAAACTCGTATCTCGAGGTACCACTGTATGTGATTGTCTAACCACTATGCTATACACCTGAAACCAATACAAAATAATATTAAATGTAAACTCTGATTGAGAAACAAAATTTTAAAGTGTGTTTTTACTGATTTTTTTTTTTAGAGAGAGAGAGAAAAACATCAAGAAAGAGAGAGCAATTGATTATTGCCTCCTCACACCCCTCCCAAGGGCTGAGCTCACTACCCTAGTGTGTGCCCTGACCAAGAATCGAACCTGTGACCTCTCAGTGTGTGGGACAATGCTCAACCACTGAGCCACATGGGCCAGGGCGAGAAAGAAAAACCTTAAGAGAATGTTCCCTGTAGCTTCACTAAGCCCCCAAGCTTGAAACAACTATGCGGCCCATCAATAGCAGTAGCATTGATGAATAAGTGGTGATCGATTCCTCACATGGAATGAGGGCAATGGAAAGAATGAATGGCCACACCGACAGCGTGAATGAGTGCCGCTGTCTGCCTCCCACTGGGTGACGTTTAAGGAGACAGGAAATGAACCTACGCTGGTCCCTGATGGGGGGGCATTCACAGGAAGTGGGAAATTCCTGGGGTGCTGTAACCATCCTCTGTTTTATGTGTGTTTTTTCTAATATATTTTATTGAATTTTTACAGAGAGGAAGGGAGAGGGATAGAGAGTTAGAAACATCGATGAGAGAGAGACATCGATCAGCTGCCTCCTACACGCCCCCTACTGGAGATGTGCCCACAACCAAAGTACATGCCCTTGACCGGAATCGAACCTGGGACCTTTCAGTCCGCAGGCCGACGCTCTGTTCACAGAGCCAAACCGGTTTCGCCGCCATCCTCCGTCTTGATCTGGGTAGGAGTTACACCTGAGAAACAAAAATGAAAGTGTGCAGCAAGATGTGAGCACTTTGTAAGTTATATCCAAAAATAAATCTACACACACACACACACACACACACACACTCTTCAAATTGGTTCCTCGGTGCCCCTGGATCAGATCCAAACTCCGGAGCCTTCAATTCAATTGAACACAAGGAGCCCATGTCCCTTCTTCTCGGCGAAGTACTCCGTGCAGCAGGCAAGCGGCCTCCCGACCTCCGCCCGGCGTGCGTGCGTGGAATTCCCGCGGGGAACCTCCAGGGGACCCGGGCATTCGATGGGCTGTAGGGTGGCGCTCCCGGGCCCTGAGCTCCTCCCTGGCCCGCACGGGGACCGACGGGATGGTGCCGAGGTGACCACCCCCGGCCAGGCGCCCGCCGCCCACCCCACTTCTCTGCTGCACACTTTACAGCCATTGTCACACTAACGATTCTCCCCTGGAGAGAGATTGGCTTCCATTTTATATTGTAGTCCCTCAACAGGACACTTTTCTGCGGCCAGCAGGAAGGGGACGATAAATCGCAGCGAAAGGTTTTCACCGAGAATGATGGTCCGGCGAGGGGACCGCTGAGCTCCCGGCGGGGAGAATAAACCAGGGTCGATGCCACTCGCTCGGTTTCTCCTCGGTGTCCTGTCCCCACCACCACCCCTGGCGGCCTCACAGCTCAACTCCGACTGGGGAGGGGCGGTGGCTCCAGACCCCAAAGAGTCAGCTGCTAAGAAGGAAGGCCCGGGCCCCGAATTGCCTCTCCTCCAGCTTCCCATCTTCTTGGCCCCAGAAAGGAAGTGTCGCTCATGGGGCGCTGTGTGCTGGCCGGCACCTGCCTTAGCCTAGGTCCAGCAGCCCTGTGCGGTGGCCGCGGCGTTATCCCCTTTTACAGGGGCGGCCTGAGGCCCCTGGGTTGAGGCCTGCCGCTTCGAAAGGGCCAGCTGGAATTTGAACATGGGTCTTCGGGGAACCCACTCCACGCCCCTGACCGTGGCTGCCCCTCCGTCCGGCAGGAGCGGGCCGGGGGAGACCAGAGTGACGGTGGGGCGGGTGGCAGCAAGAGTCCCAGGGCCACGGTGGGGACAGCCCTCTGGCTGAAGGCTGGCCCCCCAGGTTGTGCTGTACGATCTTTTTTTTTAAATACATTTTATTGATTTTTCACAGAGAGGAAAGAGAGGGATAGAGAGTTAGAAACATCGATGAGAGAGAAACATCAATCAGCTGCCTCCTGCACGCCCTCCATTGGGGATGTGCCCGCAACCAACGTACATGCCCTTGACCGGAATCGAACCCGGGACCCTTCAGTCCACAGGCCGACGCTCTATCCACTGAGCCCCACCAGCTCGGCATCCTGTACGGTCTTACAGGAGGGTGGCCACGGTGGTCCCTTCCCCTCAGTCACGGTGTCCCTGGGAGGCTGCCGTCTTGCACACACTCACCCACTACGTTAGAGGCAGAATCCGGGCTGGAACTCAAGTCCTAAGACTCCAGGCTCAACGTTTGCCCACTTCCCCTCCTCCATGCCTGCCCCCGCCCCCCAATTTTTGTATCAGTCAAATGCATGCCAATGGCAGCAGTGGGCAGGCAGAGAAAGGCGGTAAGGAAATAAACATAATAAGGAAGGACAGTAGATGGTGTGTCAGAAAACAGGAAAGGAGGGGCGGGGTTGGGCTGGAGGGGGTGGCTGGGAGGAAAAAGGGGACCTATGGAATACTGTCAACATTAAAGACTTAAAGAAAAAGGAAAAGGAACAGAATCAGAGGAGAGTTGGGGCTGGAAGTGGGATGACGAGGGGATGTCGTTTTAAAGGCGAGAACAGAGGAGCTGTGGAGAAGCGTCATTTGAACAAAGGATTGACAGAGTGGAGGGAGCTGAGCCCTGGGCCCGGGGCGTAAGCCTGAGCCTCATTCACCTCCTCTTCCCTGCCCTCCCCCTCCCTCCCTCACCTGGGACAGGGTCGATTGGTGCTCTCAGAGGAGGGGAGGGGCTGGAGCAGCCGAGGGGTCCCTGGGGGAACCTCGGTAGCACAGAGGTGAGGAGCATGGGGGAGGTGGGGAGAGGGGAGACATAAGGCTTCCCCTGCCAGCCCCCTCAGGAAGGCCAGTTAGAAAAACAAATGACATCATAGCCCCGGTGGCCAGATCGGGACTTGCTTTGTCACCTGTGAGATGAGGGCTGGTGTCTAAAGAGGCTTCTCCTGGGCCAAGCCGGCTGCCAAGTTCTAGCAGTTTCCCCAAGGCCACACCCCAAATCAGGACATGGTAGCCACCCAATCAGTGCGTGGAGGGGGTGACCTGCAAGCTGCTCCCTCCCCGAGTGCCCTGCGCTTTGCTCTTCCAAACAGGCACCCGCCTTGGCACCCCAGGCAGAGCCTCAGAACCCTCAGTTCTGCCCGGCCGGGGTGGCTCAGTGGTGGAGCGTCAAGCTAAGAACCAGGAGGTCAGGGTTCGATTCCTGGTCAGGGCACCTACCTGGGTTTCAGGCTCGATCCCCAGGGTGGGGCGTGCAGGAGGCAACTGATCAATAATTCTCTCTTATCATGGATGTTTCTCCCTCCCTTCCTCTCTAAGAATCAGTAAAAAATATTTATAAAAAGAAAGAAAGAAACCCTTGTTGTGCCCAGAGCTCGGGGTCCCCAATAATCCACCACTAAGGAGCCTTTTCCGATGCAAAAGCAAAGAGTCTATTCAAACCCGGGTGTGGCTCTCAGCCTCTTTCTGACGCAGCAGCGAGGCGAGAGAGTGAGCCGGGCGGGAACAATGAGTTCTATGGGGTAGGATAATTAGGGGGCTTGGGAATGTGATGGGGGTTACAGAGATTGGTCACTTGAATTGGGGTCTTTCTGTGGTTAAGCCTAATTAGGACCTTAGCTGTGTCCCTGGAGCTTTATTGGTCCATTCGTGTGGGGGTCGGGGAAGTTAAGACATGGCTGGCACACCTGTGGCCACTCCCAGAAAAGGGAGGGGGTTTAGGCAGGGGGCCCAGCCCTATAGGACAAGATGGAGGGGAGTCCATTTCCTTTCACCCTACGTTCTACGTTGTGCATACATGAGGGGGACGGGGTGCCGTCCTTCACGTTTGCTCCCTGAAAGCAGTCTGGAGGCCGGTCACTGGCTTAGAAAGGAGTGCCCCTCCCCCACCGGGAGGCCACCGCTGATGCCCGTCACCCAGGCTGACCTGCCTGGGGCCATGCCTGCTCTCAGGGGAATGGATGGCCAGGAGGGAAGTGTCACAGTGTCCTCCCGCCTCTCTGGAGGGCGAGGGGCTGAGGGCAGTTTGATGAGTCTGACCCCTTCATGCAGAGGGCACACCTGTGGGCAGCTGCCACACCTGTGGGCGAAGCCAGGGGCGGGGGGCAAAGAGAGGTTTCCAGCACCCGCACCTGCGGAGCGGCAGCCGAGGACGGCCGGCGTGTGGGTGGTGTGCAGGGAGAGGCCTGGGCGCCAGCGGGGCCCTGGCAGGTGGGCGGCGTCCTTGAGGACTAGAAGCAAGACAATCATTGCCGTGGCAACGGCATCCTTCCTGCTGGAGAGAAGAGGCCTGGAAGAGGGACCGGTCACACTGACCCCTACTGAGCAAGAGGCCTGCGGGGGAGGGACAAGGGGGTGACAGGTCATCTGCAGCAGAGGAGAACGTGCCCTGTCAAGGCAACGGGACACGCAGAAAGAAAAGAGGGCTCCTCCCTATCCCCCCGGAACCTGACAGCAGTGAAGTGCAGATAACAGTACCTGCTTCCTGGGGTTGGTGTAAGGATTCGGTAGTTAGTTTATGCCAGGTTCCCGGCACAGTGCCTGGCGCTGTGAGTGCCCAGGGGACATGAGCTATTGTCACGATTCCTATTAGAAAGTTGTGTGTGCCCATACCGGTGTGGCTCAGTAGACAGAGCGTCGGCCTGCAGACTGAAAGGTCCCAGGTACGATTCCGGTCAAGGGCATGTACCTTGGTTGCGGGCACATCCCCAGTAGGGGCGTGCAGGAGGTGGCTGATCGATGTCTCTCTCATCGATGTTTCTAACTCTCTATCCCTCTCCCTTCCTCTCTGTAAAAATCAATAAAATATATTCTAAAAAAAGAAAGTTGTGTGTGCATCACAATGGATGCTGTTTGGTGTGTACACTGTATATGGTATGTGTGTGTGTGAGTGTGTATGTTGCATAGCGAATATGACACAGGTGTCGTGTGCGTGGGCTTGGTGGGTGGGTGCCATGGGTATGTGCGTATTATGTGCTGCCCCTGGCGTGGTTTGTGGGTTGTGAGTTGGGTGGTTTGTGGGTCGTGCAGCGCACGCGTGTGCTTTGCCCCATTATTAGTTCCGGTTGCAGGGAAACCAGCCTCCAGGGCCTCTCGGGTCAAGGTCAGAGCCAGCACTGGGATAACTTCTGAGCTTCCCAGCCTTTCCGGCAGGAGCCCCTGGTCTGCCTAAATGGCCAACTCCGGGGGCCAATCCAGGGGGCCCAGGTTTCCTAGAGGAGGTGCCCCACTCCCCTGAGAAGGGGCGAGGAAAGGAGGGGAGGGAACTGAGGAGTTCTCGCTGCCCACAGCCTGCCTGGCAGAGCTACCCCTCACTTTTAGCGCCCATAGCCTTCCTGGCCCGGGCCAGGTCCTCCTGGCCTCCAACACTGGAGCTCGCCCAGACGCAAAGGGAAGTGTCTTCATTCTGACACCGGAGGGTAATGGCCCTGGAGCCACCCAGCAGCCCTGCTTGCCCGCCTCGAGGAGAGCTGGGCCAGAGCGGCCTCGGGAGCGGCCGGCACGTCGCTCTCCCACGGGACAGGCGAGGGGAAGGGTGACCCTCGCTGGTCAGGGAGTGGCAGGGGAACAGGGCCTGGAGCCAAGGTGGGGCTGGAGGTCAGAGAATGGCTTTGGGCTCAGGTCCCTCCCCGTCTCCAGCGCCAGGATCACACCACAGGAATGGTTTTCTCCTCCCGTCTCCCTGGATAAGCCAGAGAAACAGGAAGCTCTTTAGAAGAGAGATGCCCTTAGCCTCAGAGAGACCAGCCCCGGGCTCTGTCCTCCCCTCCCTCCTGCCTTCCCACGGACTGCCCCCCACCACTGCCTGCGGCACAATGCCCTCCAGGCTCAGCCTCAGGCCTCGCACCTGTTCCTCCCTCCGCTGCCAGCAGCTCCCACGCACACTCAGGTCTCAGCTGAACACCATTTGGAGCTGGAAGCTTGCCAAGACCCTCGCCACCCACGGCTCTGTAGCTGCCCCTCCTGTGCTCCACGGACTCCCCCTTCCCTCGCCCGCACAACCTCGTGTGGTAATTGCCTGCACACCTGTGGGCTCCTCGAGACAAGGAACAATCTCCTATTTATTTCTTTATCTCCGCTGCCTGGCAGGGTGCCCGGGACACGGAGGCCTCCATAAATGTGGGCCGGTGCATGGATGGGTTTTGGGGGCAGATGGACGGACGGACGGATGGATGGGTATAGAAGGGAAAGTCCTGAATTGGTGCAATGTGGAAAATGCTCCTTCAACTCATGCTGCAGGCATCCCTCGCAGTCATTATAAAATCCCCGCAGAGGGACCGACAGATGGACACTTTGGCGCTGGGAATTAGCAAGTCAGAACCAAATGCCTCGAGCCACAGGGAGAGAAGGGAGCCGTGCAGTGCAGCCTAAACCAGCCAGGCCGCGGTGACAGGGCCTAAAGGGTAGGAGGTTCCAGAAGGGAGCTGCCAGGCCCGCCCACCACCACCCACAGACCTTGGGGCGAAGGCCAGGAGGGCCAAGGGCACCATCTCCAAAGACGATGGGTCGATGTGGCAGGAGAGAAAGGAGGCGGGTGTCTCCTGCAGCCAAGCTGAGGGTAGAGCAGCTCTCTGGTCCTTCTGAACGTTTCTCCCGGGTGGGCTGTCATCTGCCTAGTATACCCTGTTTCCCCGAAAGTAAGACATCCCCCAAAAATAAGACCTACTTCCAGTTTTGCCTCTCGCTGTAATATAAGACAACCCCCCTGAAAATAAGACCTCCCAGATAATAAGGCCTCCCCCGAACATAAGGGCCTACCCCCCTACCCCCGGAATATAAGGCCCTCGAAGCTACCGTCAGGTGTCTGACTCCTGATTTAAAGAGACCTCGCCCTGCCTGAACAGCTCCGGCTGCGCTGCGGCCCATCAGGGAGCTGGTTTGTGATGACAACGACTACCGTACCGTAGACAGGTCATACATTTCCTTTTTTTTGTTGTTGTTGTTCAACAATAAATGTGTACCGTATTCTTCTTCGTGGAAAAATAAGACCTCCCCTGAACATAAGACCTAGCGATCTTTGGGAGCAAAAATTAATAGAAGACACTGTCTTATTTTCGGGGAAACAGGGTATGCAAAGAGTATTGCTCCTCCTGGGCCTCCTGGAGAAAAGGAGGAACACTGAGCGGACCGCGTGAGCATCCTTCTTGCTTAGGAGAGAGGTGGGCCCTGCCCAGAATCAGCCACCTCCCTGGGTGTGACGTTGCCACTTCCACACCCGGCCACAGCCTCTGGGGGACACTCAGTCCAGGTGTCCTAGGTGTGTGTGGGTGATAGGATGGGCCTGTGCTCAGATCACCCGGCGTGTGGGTGGAATAACATTCAGCTGCAAGCATCTGCTCACGATGAGCTAGTGGCTCACACACACGAGGGTTTCTACTCTCGAGCATAGAAGTCCAGGTGGAGGCAGTCCAGGCTGGTAGGGTCTTTCCGTGAAGTCAACAGGGACTTGGGATCTTCCTGTTTCTTCTGGGACTAGGTCACCTCTTAGGCCAAGATGGCTGCTGGTGCTCCATCCATCACAACGACATTCGGCAGCAGGAAGGAGGGAGAAAAGAGACGGGAGGGACAGCCCCTTTCTTTCAAGGAGACTTCTTAAAAGTTCGATGTATCGCCCTAGCTGGTTTGGCTCAATGGATAGAGTGTCGGCCTGCGGTCCCAGGTTTGATTCCGGTCAAGGGCATGTAAATTGATTTCGAGCACATCCCCAGTAGGGGGCGTGCAGGAGGCGACTGATCAATGTTTCTGCTTCTGTCCCTCTCCCTTCCTCTCTGTAACAAAATCAGTGGAATACAGTGGCACCTCGAGATACGAGTTTAATTCGTTCTGTAACCTTGAGGCGTGGGAAACTATGAGACGCTTGAGTCTCGGTAAACTGGTGGATCGTGTGCAGCCGGCCGGTCCGCGCGATGACTCCTATCTCAACTGTTGCTCATATTTCAAAGCAAAAATCGCTTGCTCGACAGCTCGTATCTCAAAAATCTCATATGTTAGGGCACTCGTATCTTAAGGTGCCACTGTGTATGTATGTATGTTTACATATATTTTAATATATTTTATTGATTTTTTTTACAGAGAGGAAGGGAGAGAGACAGAGAATTAGAAACATCAATGAGAGAGAAACATCAATCAGCCGCCTCCTGCACACCCCCAACTGGGGATGTGCCCGAAACCAAGCAAGATACATGCCCTTGACTGGAATCAAACCTGGGACCCTTGAGTCCATAGGACGACGCTCTATCCACGGAGCCAAACCGGTTAGGGGGAAGTCACAAACTCATTGATGGAAGAGTCCATCCTGCAGCGAGTGAGGAGACGGTACCAGGGACCCCTGGGAAAGTCCATTCCATACACAGCGAGGAGAGCAGCGGCCCCAAGTTCTCCAAGACACCCAGAGAGAAGCTGGCGCTCTCCTCTCCAAGATAACAATAGAGGGTCTGATGAAGCCCGCTCCCATCCTCCGTCGCTGGCCCGAAGCTCCTGGCTCCGTGACTGTCAGCTGGTCCAAAGAGAACCAGCCTGCAGAAGGAGGTTGCCCATTGCCATGGAAACCAAGGCCAGAGCCCAGCACCCTGCAGCTCCCAGGCACATAGCGCATATGCTACTTCTGGGTTCCAAGTCCCCAGACACTCTCCACCCAGCACACGCATGCGTGCATGTACACACACACACACACACCCAGCAACCACCTGGCTGACCCACTTAACTAGAAACCATTTAACTGGGTTCTCCCAGCGGACAAAGTTTTCCCTCCAGGTGATGGAGGACCAGCTAGACTCTGGCCAGTGGAGCCAGTCCCTCCGGTCAAGGACAGCAAAAGGCAAGGCTGATGGGAAGGGACTGAGCCAGGCCACGAGGACAATTCCTGCAGCCACCCCCCCGGGCGGTGCACGGAGGGAGCTCATCGACCCTGCATATGAGCCTGGTCCTCCGAGAGGCAGACGAGCTTGGGGCTCAGTATCACATCGCTCCAGGCTCACCCAGCAGTGGGCTTGGCCGTCTGTCACAGTCTCCTGATGACTCCCAGGTGACTCACCCCACAGGGAAAGGAAAAGGTACTTTTTTCCCAGTGATCTGGAGCAGGGTCACGAAAAATAGGGCACGCTGACATTACACGCCTTTTTGGAAGATGTCATCGTGAGACCATGCCATCTCCTCCGTAGGGTTCTCACTGAAAATGTTTGAATCGGATCAGAAGGAAACAACCGGATGTATTCAGGTGGTGAGACACTCTACAAGGCATCTGCTAGGCTCTCTTAAAAAGAAAATGGCCACAGCCGAAACCGGTTTGGCTCAGTGGATAGAGCGTTGGCCTTCGGACTGAGAGGTCCCAGGTTTGATTCCAGTCAAGGGCTTGTACCTTGGTTGCGGGCACATCCCCAGTAGGAGTCGTGCAAGAGGCAGCTGATGGATGTCTCTCTCTCATCGATGTTTCTAACTCTCATCCCTCTCCCTTCCTCTCTGTAAAAAATCAATAAAGTATATATTTTTTTAAAATGGCCACCACAGAAAGACCAAAAGTCTAGGTCAGAGGAGACTGAGGGACAGAGCAGAGGCGGCACGATTCGCCAAAGGCCGCACAACCATTCAGATAAACAAGTTGGGGATGGAGATGCAGGCCGGGCCCAAACAAGACACTATTCCTCCTGCCGAAGGGGAAGGCCACTCTTGCACGTGACAGCTGGAGAGGAGCCCCCAGGGAGGAGAGGCCGAGGCAGGCCCCGCTTCAGGAGCCAGGCGCAGAGACGGACAGATGGCCGCCCATTCAGCTCCAACGGTATCAGGACGGGGTGAGGGAGACAGCAGGCTGGCTTGGGCTGGACTAGCCTTCTGCAGCAAGACTTGTTCTTAGGCCGAAACCGGTTTGGCTCAGTGGATAGAGCATCGGTCTGCGGACTAAAAGGTCCCAGGTTCGATTCTGGTCAAGGGCATGTACCTTGGTTGCAGGCACATCCCCAGTTAGGGGCGTGCAAGAGGCAGCTGATCGATGTCTCTCATGGATGTTTCTAACTGTCTATCCCTCTCCCTTCCTCTCTGGAAAAAACCAATTAAAAAAAAAAAAAGACACATTCTTAGGAACCGGGACTTGGACAGAACCAGCAGGTGCAGCTGGGAAAGGAACGAAAGGGACTGGAAGGGTGGGGGGAGGGACAGAAATGGGAGAAAGAAAGTCCATAACAATGAGTGGGCTCAGTGCCCCATCTAGAATGTGGATGGTGGGTCTCAGGAAGGTACTGGGGCGCCTCCCGCCCGTAGAAATGGCCACTCCTTCCCACTCCCCCACCGTCTCCCGACTCCGCAGCCATCTCCAGAGATCCAGCCTCCTCTGCTCCCTTCTGCCAGGAAAGCCAGGGAAAATCAACTCCAAGAGACTGGAGATTTAATCAAAAGAAGTCACAATGAACTGCGCGCTGGAAAGCAGGAGGCAGTGGCTTTGCAGGGGAGGGTGGAGGGCTGAGGGCTGAGAGGTGGAGGCAGGGCAGGGGAGGGCAGAAGAGAGGGGAGGGAGAAGAGAGGCTGCGAGAGGCCAGCTTGGCCCCACAGCTGCTGAGAGGGGGCAGGCCGCAGGCAGAGGACCCGAGGCCACCTCCCGGGAAACTGGGAAGACATTAGATTTCGACCTGAAGTCTGGCATTTTTTCCTTCTGAAATGCAAATGAAGATCACTTCCGTCTGGGGACATCTGAGCAATTCACGAGGAGAATGCGGGAACCAGGAATATAGGGAGGAAGACGGATGGGAGAGAACCCACATTTTTTTTTTTTAACCGTCTTTCATGTGTCACAGTGATGTCCAGAGGAAGATGATGTTCTCCTCACTGTGCAGCTAAGAAAATGGAGCTCAAGCTGGTTTTCTGCAAAAGGCGCACAGGAAAAAAGCCATTGCCGCCCACCCCGGGGCGAGGATGACACGGGCATTCACTTTGAACTTGTTATTGGAATGGGATCCCTCCAAGCTCGGGGCATCACTCAAGTCAGTCAAGTGGGAGACAGGGCACTTCCTGAGGCCACATCCTGAGTCAACAACCCGTGTGAGCACAGGGGGTGGGGGGCAGGTAGACCCAGAGCCAGGGGAGCAGAGAGGTGGGCAGCAAGCAGAACCTCGTCACCTTCGTGGCGCCTTCACCAGCCCCACAAACAGGACTAGGCAGAACCAGAGCCCACCCGAAAGGTGGCCTAAGGTGGACGCATCGGTAAGGGGAGCTCAGAAAGACCACACCCGCTGAGGGGGAGGGGGGTCCCAAACCAGCAGGCCTCCCTCTCCCACAACCAAGTAGTTCAAGCTGGTTTTCTGCAAAAGGCTCGCAGAGAAAAAGCCATTGATTCCCACCCCGGGGCGAGGATGACATGGGCATTCACTTTGAAACCAAGTAGCTTCTGAGGGTCACAGCAGACGTGGCATGTAATTGCGCTGTTCAGGGTGTGACTGTGGCCGGCTCGTTTAACCTCTCTGAGCCAAGTCAATGGCTGCATGCGTGCCTGGGGCTGATCTGCCCACACCAGGTGTCATATCTATGCCAGCAGCTGCCCTCAGGGCGACATCTTGATTGCACTTACAGCCGCCTGCTCTCAGCTTCTAGAATTCATCTGGTTTTCCGTAGGGGCCAAACTAAGGAAATTTCTGAGAATAAGAAGAGAGCCGAAACCGGTTTGGCTCAGTGGACAGAGCATCGGCCTGCGGACTGAAAGGTCTCAGGTTCGATTCCGGTCAAGGGCATGTACCTTGGTTGCGGGCACATCCCCAGTAGGAGGCAGCTGATCTATATTTCTCTCTCATCGATGTTTCTAGCTCTCTCTCCCTCTCCCTCTCTGTGGAAAATCAATAAAATACTCAAGAGAGAGAGAGAGAATAAGAAGAGAATTACCTTTCAGGCGCCTGAGGTCTTTCAAGATGGCAACAATCTCCTCCATCCCCCTGGGATGTGATGCTGGGTGTTTCTATTTGTTAATTTGTTTATTTTTCGCTTGGCCAGGATGGGGGCAGCTCCAGAAGCTTCCATTTGGCCTTTCCCAGGACAGCAGCTTTCAGACCTCAGGCCAAGGACCACACGGGGGTTCTGTCAACGATGTGTGTCCGTTCGAATGACACATTCAGGGGCCAGGAAACCAGGTGGCTTCATGGCTCAGTGGATCCTCGATGGCCAAAGCGTGGGCCAGGATTCTGTTTACGTTCTGGCTCCCCATCTGCCCTTGCCCTCGCCGCAGATCGTGAGGGCACTGTGGGTCCCTGTTATCAATGTCACCTGGGACTCTGTATTCAACGGTCTCGGACCGCAGTCCCTTTGCAAAAAGACCTGGGCAAGCGTTCCCACGTCTGCAGGCCATGGTGTAGCAGGCTCCTTCTTCTTGGGGATCCAGCCTCCCCTTCACTGACTGGGCTCTGGACCTGAGCACCAGTGACGGCCTGGGAACTCAGCCAGGAACCATGGCCTTGGATCAGGACAGCTGGTTCAGCCTTCTGGTCACTGGCCCTGCGTGGGGCGCGGCTACAGTGTTCGGACAGGTGCAGCCTTGCACGGTCCTCTCGTGGCCACGCGCAAGTCCCAGCCTGGAGGGCAGAGCCTCCCGGCACCACGATAGCCAGCACCTGGAGTTGTCAGTGGGAACCTATGGCCCGAACACGTGGCCCCACGTGCCTGAGTGAGGAGGCTGCAAGTAAACAGAGCTGGATCAGGTGCATGTCATGGAGTAGATTCAAAACTCAGCTGAAACGGGTGTGGCTCAGTGGATAGAGCGTTGGCCTGCGGACTGGAGGGTCCCAGGTTCGATTCCAGTCAGGGGCGTGTATCTTGCTTGTGGGTGCGTCCCCAGTGGGCGTGGGGAGGGGCGTATGGTAGGTGGCTGATCGATGTCTCTCTCTCATCGATGTTTCTGACTCTCTATCCCTCTCCCTTCCTCTCTGCAAAAAAATCAATAAAATATATTTTTTAAACAAAACAACTCAGGAGAATGTTGGAAATACCTTGACCACGCCCTTCCTTTGCCTCGTGGAAACCTGGCTGTAACATAAAGACACGGCCTGTGGGCGCTGGCGCTGTCTCTCGGAAAGCAGCACCCCGTTGAGCCCCAGCTTTCATTCATTCTCTTGTCTGTCTGTTCTGAGCCTGTCAGCCGCCCCCATTCAGCTTCACCCTTGACCATGCTGGCTCGGCACAGCCCTGGAATCCCTCTGGCGGGGCAGGTTACGAAACGCCTCTGCGGCCACCCACCTATCCGGTCCCAGGACACCGTGTTCCGTGATCAGCCGCTCTGACAGCTCTCGGCAGGCCAGCTGTCCTGCCTGCCCCTCTGACCCGCCTGCTCCCTGCACTGATGTGGGCCACCTTGCTTGTGATGTTCACGTCCCACCGCGGGGCCTCCATTCTTCCAGCATCTCATCATCCTTCCTGCTGTCTATCCGAGGACTCGGTTCGGCCCCGGCCTCTCCTCTGTCAGCCTCGGCTTTATGCAGAGCAGCCGCCACTGAACTTTTCAGCCACGCTGGGTCTCCATCGTGGGTCCCGAGGGCCTGGTCAGGGAACGCGATTAGCAGGTGCGCTTCCTGGCTTTCCGCGGCGCCTCCACTTCTCCGAGCCTTTGCTGGTCTCCCTTTGGCATCTGCCAGAGCAGTTCTGGCATTTCTAGTTCACTTGGTGGGAGCCCTGGCTTGGGCCCATCTTCGCATCCAGCTCCCATCAGCATCTGGGGCTCCCGCCAGGCGGTGCCATCCTGTATCCGGGCGGGGTGTTGCCAGCCTGATGAAGTCTCGCTCGGCAGCCCCGTGCTCTTGCCTCTGACCCCCCACTTCCTCCTGGTCTCACCCCGCAGACACTCTGCTGGTTTCTGCCAGAACGCGTTGGCCGGGCCCGGCAGCCTCTTTGGCACGCGGCTCCTCTCTGCCCCCGGCATAACTTCATTATGTGGTAACCTGACTCTAATGACTGAGGATTAGTGGCCAGATGGGAGGTGGGGGAACGCACTGCCTTGCCAGCCAGAGGCGTGAAGCAAGGGCAAGGACCTGCTTTGGACCCAGGAGGAGGGGCCCCTTCTGCAGACCCAGAGGCGTTAGAATTCAGGGATTCGAGATTTTTTTTTTCAAATACCTCCACCCAGCTGTCCCCATGTGTCATCTCTCAGCATCCCACTCTTTCCCATCCGAGCCCCTGGCCTTGGAGGAGGCTCGCCAGCACGGAGACTCCCACCTCCTCTGTCGCTCCACTGATAATTGAGTCGCGGGTCTGATCCTCCGCTCTGGCTGTCCTCAAGCCGCGGGATATGAGAGTCTCTTGATCGATGTTGCCGAGGAGGCTCTGTGGATCTCGCACTTCATGAAAATTTGTGATTAATCACCCTCGGTCTCTCGCAGTCTTTGTCCCACGCGCGGGGAGCAGCCCCAGCAGTAGCTATCTGTCGCCACGGTCCTTGTAATATTGCTTTCCTCCGCAGCTCTCGAGAGCCTGAGATAGCGGACCCACCCCGGGCGATGCATTCTCCATCCCCGCTCCCCACCAGTGACGGTTTCAGCGACTGCGCTGCGACACCACCCCGGGCCCTGTCCATGTCCCCCCTCCCATCAGCATCTGGGGCTCCTGCCAGGCGGTGCCATCCTGTATCCGGACGGGGTCCCGCTGCCTCTGAAACCACCACAGAGAGGGAACAGGATGGCGGTGGCACCCAGCCCGGCCAGGCAGCGTGGCCAATGCCAGTGTTCCCTCATCTGCCGCAAGCTTGGCTGTTCAGAAGGCCTGTCGCCTCGCCGACTGGCCTGATCCTCACAGAAGCGCTACCAGGAAGGTATCACCGTCTCCAGATCACAGCCGGACTGCGAGGCTCAGAAAGGGCAGGCAGCTTGCTTACGGTCACCCAGCTCTGCGGACTCCCTGTCCAGTGCTCCTTCTATCCCTGACCCCCGGCCCAGGCCTGCGGAGATGGTTCATGCAGAGGAGAAATGGGGTAGTGGGGCAGAGCCCTCAGCCTGCGGGCAGCGGCCTGGCCTCCCACATTATCTGAAATCTTCACGTGAGGGAAGGAGCCAGAAAGACCCAGATTTCAGGGTGCGGAGGCTCTGAGCACGCGCCCTTCAGAACTGCCCAGGCCGAGTTCAAACCCTCCTCTGCTCTTCTTCTAGTGTGACGCTACTGCTTCTCCCCAGCCTCAGTTTTCCCATCTGTAAAATGGGTAATCTGGAAACAGTTAGGTCAGAAAGGTAACCGACACCTTTTAGGTTGGGGTGAAGGTTAATTGAGCTAATTCTCCGTTGCTGATCCTTAGATAATCGTTATTCTGAAACATTCATAAAAGGGGCTTATCTCATCCTACCTACTTACGATCTTTCCCCACACCCCAAAATTACAGCATTTATTATCTAATACCCCAATCTGTCCTCCTTAAATGTTCTACGGAACCAGGGAGGGAAGTATGAATAGAGAAATATGCACATCTATCACGAATGTCAATTTCCTCGTGAACATACAATTACTTTACTACGAGTTCGATAATGAAAGGCTGATTTAGCAGCCCTCCCCCTCCTCCACCTTGACCCTGGCACACCCAGCAGTTGTTCCGGCCTCCGCTCCAAGCCCCCGCCCGCCCTCGCCAGCCGCCGTGACCTCCGTTCCCGCCACACGATCCCTTCTTGTCAGAGGATGAGCCCTCTGGCACGAGCCCAGGATGTTATGCTGAGCCCCAACCTTATCTCATTAAACCAAATTAGCACCTGGGTCTGAGCGCTCCTTTGAGTAAGGCTCTTCTTTCTCTCTCTACCCTCTCACCCCTGGCAATCCTCCCGACCCCAGAGAAAAGATATTCCTCCTCCCTCCACCAACACTCATCTGTTCGCTTACCTAGCTCCTCCATCACCAACCCTCCCCCTGTAACTGCAGGCTTCCCACCAAGCCCCCCTCAGTCCTACACACACACACACACACACACACACACACACACATATATACACACACATGCTCTCCTTTGTTAACTTTCAGCTGCTCACCAGTCTGGCAAAATCCAAAGAAACCTACATTTTAAAGAAGTGAGGAAATAAACATTTCCAAAGACTGAAAGTGACTTAAAGTCAAACAGAAAATGGGTGGTAAAACATGGTTACCCAGCGATTCCACTTAAAAGCATACGCCAGCCTGGCTGGCATGGCTCAGTGGTTGAGCATCAACCTCTGAACCAGGAGGTCATGGTTCGATTCCCAGTCAAAGCACGTGCCCAGGTCGTGAGCTCAATCCCCAGTTGGGGGTGTGCAGGAGGCAGCCAATCAATGATTCTCTCTCATCACTGAAGTTTCTACCTCTCCCTCTCCCTTTTCTCTCTGAAATCAATGAAAAATATATATTTTTAAAAAGCATACACCAAATAAAAATAAAAAACAGTGACTAGGACACGTGCACATAGATATTCATAGAAGCATTATTCACAGTAGTCTAAAGGGAAAAACAACCAAGTATCTCTCACCAGATAAATATATCAACAACCCGTGTGTGGCTGTGCAATGGAATGTTCCTCAATGTGAAAAGGAAGGAAGTTCTGCTACGTGCGACAACGTGAATGCATCTTTTTTTTAAAATATATTTTATTGATTTTTTACAGAGAGGGAAGGAGATACAGAAAGTCAGAAACATCGATGAGAGAGAGACATCGATCAGCCGCCTCCTGCACGCCCCACAGTGGAGATGTGCCCGCAAGCAAGGTACATGCCCCCGACCGGAATCAAACCTGGGATCTTTCAGTCCGAAAGCCGACACTCTATCCACTGAGCCAAACTGGTCTCAGCTGTGAATGCATCTTGAAAACAGCCTGCTGAGCGAAATAAGCCAGACGCCTGGACACAGAAGCACAACTTTTGTACGATTCCATTTATTTAGAATATTTGGAGACAGTTGAATAGCTGTTTCCAGGGACCCAAGGGAGGAGGGAATGGGCCCAGTTTCTGCTGGGGGTAATGAAATTTCTGGAAACGGATGGTGGTGATGATTGCACACGATTCAAATGTACTTAATGCTATTGATTGCACACTTAAGACTTGTTAAAATGCTAAACGTTAGGCTAGGTATATTTTACCACAATAAAAAAGAAAAATAGGGGACTTGGATATAGTTACTGCTCTGCCATTAACTAGGTCAAAGGTCCCTGCTGCCCAATCCACAGCTCTGAAGTGCATACATACACCTGTGGGTCCCCCTGAGCCCCACCCCTCTGCCAACCAGCAGTCTGATCTCTGTGTCTCTGAGTCTCTTTCTGTTTGTTCTTTTATATTCTTTAAATATATTTTTTATTAGTTTTTTACAAAGAGGAATAGAGAGTTAGAAACATCGATGAGAGAGAGACATCAATCAGCCGCCTCCTGCACACCCCCCACTGGAGATGTGCCCGCAACCAAGGTACATGCCCTGACCGGAATCGAACCCGGGACCTTCGGGTCCACAGGCCGACGCTCTATCCACTGAGCCACACCAGTTTCAGCCGTTCTTTTATATTCTTTAGATTCCAACGAAAACTAATACAATACAACATTGGCTGTGAACTGTCATTGAAAAAGTTTACACACACATATTTTAACAGCAGAAAAAGGAAAAGAGCTGTCGGTCTGTCGCTGTTGATTCAGAATCCTTACGTCCAGACCTTAGCAGCCACGTTTTTTCCACGTGGCATCTACATCCCGAAATAACCTCCACTGGCTAGCTCCTCCCTCACTCCGCAAAACGGGGTTACACCCAGCCCCTCGCTTAAACTTGGACGGGCTTTGCCTGGGCCCTCTCCGCATGCAGGCTCCTGTCACCGTTCCTGAGGTGCCTGCCCAGCAGCCCCTTCCCCTGGCGAGGGCCACCCCCTCTCCCCGGCTCACTTAACTTCGGCTGCAGCCACCCAGTTCTCCACCCGTCTCCTGCCCGCTCTAGGCACCCGTCAAACCATCAGCAAATCTCAGAGTCGTGCGGACGGGATCTCAGCCTTGACCCTCTTCTGATGCACAAACACTGTACACAGTGACTCAGGACAGGGAGTGTCAGCCCCAGCACCTCCGGGGTCCGGCAACTGACACCCCCCACCCACGGCCTGCAGGTGGGGTCCAGCTCCTAGGCAGGCATCTGGGATCAAAGCCCACCCACTCCTCCAGGCAGTCCCCCTGCATATCTCCTGCAGCCTGAGGGGCCCACAGGGTCCAGCCCACACCCGGCATTGAAACCTCCACGCCTTTCCGGGTTGCTCTCTCCACAGGGCGGGAGAGGGTGCCTTCTCTTGTGCACCAGAGAATTGCCCACTCACCCTTCAAGCCCCAGTTACTTACCGGCTCTGTGGAACCTTCTGTGACATCTGGCCTGACAGCACTAAATGATCATCTATACCCCACCTCCTGCCCACCTCCTCTAGCTCCCCAAGTGCAATCTTGATTTCTCTCTCCCCCACTCAACTGAGACTCTCTGAGGGCAGGTAACATACCTTATTTCTACATTCCCTGAACAAGGCCCAGACTAGCACTTTTAGACCCTGTCGCTAAATAAGACCTCTACAGGCTTCAACATGTGGATTTGGGGGGGCAGGCAGGGGGACACAACTTAGTCCATAACAGATAGGAAAACATACCCCTCTTCCTCTAGAGGGCACACCTGCCAAGTCCCATGGCAGAAGGTGTAGGGCCTATTCTAGACCAGGGAGTGGAGAAAAGGCCACAGTCATTGGATCTGCCACAGGTGGGGATAAGGGCGAAATGTGTTCACTCATGGAACGTGCTGAAGACAGTGTTTGGCATCCGATAATTTTTAAGTAATTTTAGCTCGTTATTACTCTATGGTTCAACTAAAATACCTACCATGTGATGGTTTCACTACTTTATACATATGTCAGACCTAGACTTACCAAAATGCTTATTCATTGTATGTCAAGTATACCTCAATAAAGCTGTTTTATTAAGATATAGCAGATAGATAAACAGACAGATAAATAGATAGATGCATAGATGTATTTATTCATTAAAAAATCGAGGCTCCTGCGCTAGCCAGTTTGGCTCAGTGGATAGAGTGTCGGCCTTTGGACTAAAGGGTCCCAGGTTCAATTCCGGTCAAAGTCACATGCCCGGGTTGTGGGCTCTATCCCCAGTAGGGGGCATGCAGGAGGCAAATTGAGGTTCCTAGCTGCACTGTGGCATCCTGGATTTAATACTGAAACAGAAAACAACCTTAGTAGACAAGCTGAGGAAGTTGGAAGTTTAGCGCACAGACTGTTCCCATGTTAATTTCTTAGTCTTGATGAATATACTGTAATTATATAACATGTTACCATCAGCGTAAACCGGGTGGACGATCTACAGGAACGCTCTGTACCATCTTTCTAATTTTTCCATAAATCTAAAATTATTCCCCAAAAAACTTACAAACACCCCCCCCCTCCCGGGCCCCCTCCTGCCTGCCGCAGGGGGCGGAGCTTCGGGACTGGGAGCTTGCCTGCATTTCCTCTGGTCCGTGGGCGGACAGCCAAGATCTGATCACAGATCCAAACGAGCAAACACATAATAGCATTTTAGTGCAAATGAGAAGCTGAGCGGAAATGAAAAGGCCCAAATCACCCCAGCTTTCGCAGGCGGCCGGCGGCGGGCGGCTTCCCGCACCAGGGGGTGACTGAGAGCCGCACCGTCCCGCACTGGAGCTGTGGCAGGGCCAGACTGGCATGGCCGGCTGCTTCCTCGGGGTGGGGGGCAGGCGCAGGGGCAGGCCCAAAGGAGGAGAGGAGCCTGCTCTCAACCAGGCCTCAACTTTTGGTGTTAGAGGCAAGCACCTGTACCAGGAGAGCAGTGGGGTTTACTCTAGAGCAGCGGTTCTCAACCTGTGGGTCTCGACCCCTTTGGGGGTCGAACAACATTTTGACAGGGGTCGCCTAAGACCATTGGAAAACACAGGTACGATTCATAACAGTTGCAAAATGACAGTGATGAAGTAGCAACAAAAATAATTTTATGGTTGGGGGTCACCACCACATGAGGAACTGTATTAAAGGGTCGCGGCATTAGAAAGGCTGAGAAGCAATGCTCTAGAGGGCACAGCTGCCAAGTCCCATGGCAGAAGGTGTAGGGCCTATTCTAGACCAGGGAGTGGAGAAAAGGCCGCAGCCATTGGATCTGCCACAGGTGGGGATAAGGGCGAAATGTGTTCACTCACGGAACGTGTTGAAGACCGTGTTTGGCATCTGATAACTTCTAAATAATTGTGGCTAGTCCCTACTAAATAAGACCTCTCCAGGCTTCAACATACCGATTGGGGAGGCTACTTCATGCAAATCTAATCTGAAAGGACAAAGCAGAAACGAACTCTCCTCCATCTTGTCCTATAGGGCTGGGCCCCCTGCCTAAACCCCCTCCCTTTTCTGGGAGTGGCCACAGGTGTGCCAGCAATGTCCTAACTTCCTCAATCACCGCCAAATGGACCAACGAAGCTCCAGGAACACAGCGAGGGTCCTAATAAGGCTAAACCACAGAAAAACCCTTACCCAAGGGACCAATCTCTGTAACCCATGTCACTTCCCTAAGCCCACCCAAATGACCAAACTCCATAGAACCCACTGTTCTTCGGGGGCTCGCTCTCTCGTCTCGCTGCTGCGCCAGAAAGAGGCTGGGAGCCAAACCCAGGTTTGAATAAAGACTCTTTGCTTTTGCATCGGAAAAAGGCTCCCTGGTGGTTGATTCTTGGGGACCCCGAACTCTGGGCATAACACTACCTGTAAAGCAGCCAGACTTTGTTTATGGCGGCCGGGCTGCCTACATTAGGACAGGCAGCCAATCACAACAGCCTGTTAAAAGGGCCAGGAGGCCCTGTGACAGCCACCAGCAGCCCGGGAGGAGGCTGCTCAGTGACAGCAGCGTCTCCCCAGGAGGATGGGGCCCCAGCCTGGGTCCATTCAGGCACAGCCGGCCACCTAACACCGAGAGCTGCCCGCCAGGAGCTTCTTCTCTTTTCACCCTCTGTCCGGGTGGCCACCTCACCTGGGAATCACCTGCCCAGTCCAAAGGCCACGGAGAAGGAGAAGTCTTTTCTGTCTTCAAACATCCATGTGCATAGTCCCAGGGAAGGATTCTGATTGGCTCAGCTGGAGTCATGTGCCTGTGCTTGGAACCATCGCTGTGGCTGTGGCTGGATCACATGGTCAGAGGATAATGCGACTGGCAGCTTCTCCAGAAGCACATGGAGTGAGGAAGGAGAGAGGAAAGAGCAATTCTCCAAAGGCAGGTCTGAGGGTGGGGTGGGGGGCAGGGTGGAAGAATTGTCAAATAAGGGGAGATGCAGGACAGAAAACAGAAAGTGCAGACACTCACCGAAACCGGTGTGGCTCAGTGGATAGAATGTAGGCCTGCGGACTAAAAGGTCCCAGGTTTGATTCTGGTCAAGGGCATATACCTTGGTTGTGGGCACATCTCCAGTGTGGAGCATGCAGGAGGCAGCTGATTGATGTCTCTCTCTCATCGATGTTTCTAACTCTCTATCCCTCTCCCTTCCTCTCTGTAAAAAATCAATAAAATATATTAAAAACAAAAAGTGCAGAAACTCACTCCCTTCCCCGGGGCTCCTAGGCCCTTCCAACCCCCATGCCACCTGGAGGTGCATTTCCCTTCTCATCGAGGTAAACCGACATTTGTCCATTGAGAGCACAGAGCCAAAGGTGGAACCCAGGAGCTAAACCCTGGGAGCTTTCAAGGTGGGGGGTCCCTGTACTTGCCCCACACAGACAAGCAGGAGGGAGACCACTGTGAGGTCAAGGAGCTCCCCACCTCCTGACCCCTGCTCCACCCAATGATCCGGTTTCTCCACCACGTATGTTTCCTGAACCCCGCATTGGACTCTGGCCAGGCCGCTGGGGACTCAGGAATGTAGAAGGCATGTTCCCTGTTCTCGGGGGTGCACAGCCTGTGGGAGGAGCGTGGGAGGGTGTCCGTGGGGCCGCATCCATCTGGGAAGAGCGGGACCCCAATCCTCTGACTGCCTGGCACCCAGCACCACCTGTCAGTGGGGCAGGCGCAGCACCCTGTATGGCACGCGCCTCCTGGGCCCAGCGCCACATCCGGAGCCACCTCTGATGGCAGCTGCGGCTGAAATGACAGACCCCTGAGGACTCGGTGGGCTCTGGGCTGGCGGCCTCCTGCCGGGATGCACTGCAGATCAAAGACCTTTTGCGCAAATGCCACCCAGAAGTTAGGGGACCTCATGCCCCAGGGCAGCCGTGGGGAGGAGCCAGTGATGAGAGCTGACTCTCCTCCCTCCAGGCCGGCATTCTGGGGGACATTCCGTTCTGCTGAGCGAAGTCCCGGGGAACCAGCGCCTGTGGCTCCCGACAGCAACCTCCATCTGGCACCTGATGCAGCTTGTCCTTCTCCCTGACTCTCTCCCTCCTCCTGCTCACACCTGTTTCCCAATTAAACTCCCCGCACGCAAGTCCTTGTCCACGCAAGTCCTTGTCCACGCTCTGCTCTGGCCGGAGACGGCCCCCAACTAAGACGTCCAGGTCCTCGCTGGCACCTCAGGGACGCAGGGACGCACCGGTACATTGGTCCTGCTCTTGGCACTCGAAGTGTAACAACCTGCCGAAGTCCCTTAGGCACAGGGCAGCCCTCCCCCTCACACCCAGGCCCTCAGGCTCCCCCACCACCACCCCGAGTGATGCCTGGCCTGGTCTCTACCTCCCGGCCTGCAGCGCAGCCCCACCGAAGCCCTGGGGACCGGAGGCAGCTTAGCTGCCAGAGCCTCGCACAGGCGCCCGGAGAAAGCAATCTCCCGGCCTCCACTGATTGCGTTCCGCCGCCTGGCCGGCCCTCCCGCTGCCCCTCCTCTCCTCCTCCCCTTCTCCTTCTCTGCCTCAGCCTCGCAAGGACAAGGACGCCAAGCTATGGCCCCCCTGGGCCCAGCCTGTCTCGCTCAGAACGTTTGTGAAATGTGATCCCTGTGGCAGGCACAGCCCTCAGAGGAGGGTGGCTTCCTGATGCTGCCGAGGGGCCTTGGGCTCCAGCCTGGCCTGAGAGAGCTCTGGGCTGGGCACCGGGCACTCACACCCGCACTCTGTGCTCCTCCACTGCTCCCCTCGCTCGCCCCTCACTCCCTCCTGCCATCACCAAGGCACTGTGAGAGGTATGGCCCGCAGCCCACCAAAGCCCACGCCTCCTGCCCAGTTCCCGGTCCCTGGCCTTCAGGAAGGGCCATGTCACCTGTTCTGGCCAAAAGACTGTAAATGGCCCTAACTGATTTGGCTCAGTGGATAGAGCATCAGCCTGCAGACTGAAAGGTCCCAGGTTCTATTCCGGACAAGGGCATATACCTTGGTTGCGGGCACATCCCCATTAGGAGGCGTGCAGGAGGCAGCTGATCGATGGTTCTCTCTCATCGATATTTCTAACTATCCGGCTCACTTCCTCTCTGTAAAAAAGTCAATAAAATATATTTAAAAAAAAAAGACTGTAAGTGTGAAACAAGACTCCCTTCCAGGCTGAAACACATAGGAGCCAGCGTGCAACCTTTGCTTCTCTCATCCCCTGCTGTGACAACCGTGGAGACCCCGTTCCAGGCGCAGCAGCTCCCAGAGGATGGAGCCTGTGTCAGCCGGGTCCTTGAGTGACTGTGCTGGGCCCAGCATCCTCATCTCCTCTAAGTCACGCTGGACACCTCCTGTGAGAAATAACCCTTTGTTCGGTTAAGCCTTAGGCTTGGGGCTGCTTTGTTAGGCGGCACAACCTGTACCGAGCTGATTAATACACTTGTTTACATACACATTGTCTTCCAGGGATATCCTTGGTGGCCACCAAGGAAAAACTGGGCAGTGATGTGCAGACAGGCTGACATCAGGAGGGGGGGGATACCGAGGGGCTGCTACAGAGGTCCCCTCTTCGAAGAGCCTCAGAAATCACCAGATGCCCTGCCCCCATCTCACTGAAGTTCCATGACTGGGCCCCAGGGCCCCAGGACCCCAGAGCCCCAGATCCTCATGAGAACATCTGCTCCCCTGGTGTCCCAAGGGCAGTTTTGAGACGTGTGAATGCCAAAGGCAAACTTCCTGGAAATCCAACTAGAACCTCTTATCACAACAAACTGTGTCATTTATTAAGCATGACCAAGGCGCAGAGCCTGAAGAAGTTGTTTTAATAAAAATGTAAGAAATAGAAGGCTCAGACCCTATTCAGGAATCCAATCAGCCAACGGAGAGCAACTCGGATAAAATAGCCACATCTTGTCATCAGAGGCCTAAAGGGTCAACTCTGGCACATGATGGTGTTTTCTTCCCTTCCCTCTTCCTGGCCTCTCACCTCCTCGCTGAGCCCTGAAAAACGGCCCCATCCCCTTTATGCTAATCAGGGCTCAGAGCTCATCCAGTTCACACCTACTCCTTCCCCTTCTCCTCCCCTTGCTCCCCTCCACCCCCCACCCCACTTCCACACGCTGCAGGAGAGTTTCCCTGATCCTCGCACCCAGGGCCCCGGGGAAGGTAACCATGTTGGACATTGTACTCACCTTTACCTGGGCCTCACCTTCACCTGACACAGCCGCTCTGTCATCCCATGCCTTTTGCTAAGCAGCCTCCTCCTCTAGCCTCAGTACCCCACTGAGGAGGTACTTCCTCCCGGAAGCTGCCCTGCCCTGCCCTCTCCTCAAGGCTGACCCTCAACAATGGCTGGTGGTCCCCCACAATACTCCAGCACCCTGTGTGTGCTGCCTCACTCGGGCTGCCTTGCTATGTTTTTTTGTTTTGGGTTTTGGTGGGGGTTTTTTTGCCTATTTGTAAGTCTTCTTCCTCCAGAAAAGAGTGAGTTATGTCGTGGTGAGAGACTGAGTTCCGTGGTGGTGACAGGGACTGAGTTCTGCTCATTTCAGGGCCTCTGTGTGTAGGTCAAAGCCTGGAACTTGGGGGGCGCCCCCATATGTTTGTTAAAGGAATTCATGTGAACCCGGTAGCTTGAAAGTATGAATGGAGACAAAGGAAGAAGTTTCTAGTGGAGAAATTCGAGGCATCCAGAGCTAAGTGTGGAATGAGGTGTGTGTGTGGGGGGGGGATGCACGCGCGCATATGTGAGTGTGTGTGTGTCTGTGTGTGTGAGTGTGTGTGTATATGAGTGTGTGTGTGTGTGTGTGTGTGTGCATGTGAGTGTGAGTATGTGTGTGTTGTTGTTGCTTGGAAGTCCATGCCATCCAGTCCCTTCAACCTCATCACACAGGTGCAACCCTCTGGCTGCCAGTTGACAGCTTTATGCCATTCCTGACACTCTGTTCTCTCGCCAAGTCATGAACGGCCCCCGTGTTCTGCTCTGCTGTTCATGAACTCCATCCCTGTACTCGCAGGTAATTGAGCTTGCTCATGGCAACAGACCAACCCGTTCGGAGTGTTTCCGAGGCCAGGGTGTAATGTAGGGGTGGAGAGAAGAGGAGGGTGGAATGTAGGGGTGGAGAGAAGAGGGCCTTCTTTGGGAGACCTTCGCTCCTCCCCAACCATCTTGGACTGAAATGACATCAGGAGGCATCTGTGCGTGAGCACACCCCTGGATGCCAGGGGAGGCCACACCGCCCCGAAGACCACCGTGGGAGGGAAATGAGCTGCTTGCATAATTAATGAGCCACCTCCGTGACCCTGGGGGCTTCCTGGAAGAGGTGGAGTGAGAAGGCCAGGGAGATGAGGCGGCCTGGCCCCCCACTTCCAGATGAGAAGGCTTCCCGCTCAGCCCTCTCCTTCCGAGGTCAGATCTGCAGCCTCGGACGCTCCCCCGGGAGTAGACTTGGCCGCCCCCTCCTTGGGCGCACCCCCACCCGCTCCGGGCTCTGTTCGAACCTCTCTCACCGTCCTCTTTGATTACCGGTGGCTGGCTGTCACCCTCAGGAGCTTGCACAGCCTCTGTTGCAGGAACTGTTTCTTAATCACTGGTGTGCCAGGTGTTGGCAATCCAAGTTTGACGGATTGCCGGATGGATGGAGGGATGGATAAAGGGGAGATGGAATGAGATCTTCTCGGGAGACACCATGTGCAAAGCACCATGCTAATGCTTTCTGACATGCGCTGTCCTCATTTCATTCTTACAGTCACCCTAGGAGGGAGGTAATCATACGCCACCATGATGAGAGGACAAGGAGACTGAGGTGCATGTCGCAGCCAGAAAGTATTAAGGTAGAACTTCAAAGCTAAGCAGAGCGAATGCCTGTGGGTTCCGTGCTCATCGCCACCCTGGCTTCTGTACCGCCTCTTCTCTGTGCCTGGGTGGGTCCATCCATAACATGGGGTGATAACACCCACCGTGTAGTTGGTACATGTCAGGGTCGAGCTGGGGTCATTGCAGGTGCCAGGTTTCCAGGTGTCTTTCTGGGTTCCCTAGCTTATGCCCATGTGGTTTTCATTCACTGTGGGGGCCACTTTCCCCCCTCACTGCGGGAGGCTCCCCTGTGTTTGCAGGGAGCCGATCCAACTGCAATGGTGAATCTTGCTCGCTGGTCACGAAGCTTGCCAAGGACAAGTTAAGGGTCCCTTTTAGTACCCTCTCCCCCACTGCCTTTTCTCCCATCTCTCTCTTTATTGTTTTCAATATGTTTTTGTTGACTTCAGAGAGGAAGGGAGCGGGAGAGGGAGAGAAACATCAATGATGAGAGGGAATCATTGATCAGCTGCCTCCTGCACGCCCCCTACTGGGGATGGAGCCTGCAAACTGGGCATGTGCCCTGACTGGGAATTGAAGTGTGACCTCCTGGTTCATGGGTTGACATTCAGCCACTGAGCCCCGCCAGCCGGGCCTGCCTGTCCCCCTTTAATTCAGGCCCTGGCATGGAATTTATCAGTCTCATGTGTCGATACGCAGCAGACCTTCTCACCCACCAGGGAAAGGGCCTGATGGCTCCACGCACCCACTGGAGCCCTCACATGGCCTGGGTGCCGTGAGAACCTGCGAGAGACCCAGGCTCGAGGCAGACCCCAAAGCCACCAGCACGAGAGCCCAGATTCCACACTGCTGACCATTCGGGGGGCCAAAGGCGGGTCCTCCCAGCTTTTCCAGAGAACAAGGGTTGAAAAGGGGGCTTCCTGGAAGCTTGATGGAAACAGGAACAAGTGAGAATTCTCAGCGGGCCTCACCCGTTTCTATCAGGGTGGGCTTCCTGGAAGAAGAGGGATTTACACTCACATTAAGATGAGAGGGCAGCAGCGAGGAAGTCTGGTCAGGGGAGAAGTGGAGAGGATGGGAGGAGGAAGTGGTCAGAAAAGGAGAAGAGAAGGTGTGTGTGGCTGGCTGGCCGGGGAGGAGGGACGCCGACCAGACAGAGCAGGAGTCAGAGCCAGCGTGGCAGGGCGACAGGGGAAGGGGTGAGGAGCGGGGACCGCAGAGGCCAGCCCGCTACCCGGAGATCTAAAGAGAAACAGCCAAACCTGAGCAATGAATGGCCTCGCTAATTGGCCGTTTTGTTTTTTATGTATATTCATTAGCAAGATAAAATAACAACTAATCATGTAACTGTCTCCTCCGCACGGAAATGAACGCTCGTTAACCACCTAAGCGTTCTCAGCTGCTGGCTGGGCTGCAGGTCCTTCGGGCCAGGGCTCTGCGGGCTCCGGGGGCCACGGTGTGAAGTCCTCCTGACCTCATACCCCAGGCCCAAGCCACCCCACTGAGCCCAGGACTTCCGGCAGGTGTGGCTGAAGGGGGCAGTCCTTCAAGCCTGCCTGGGTGGGTGAGGAGAGGGGAAGGCTGGGAAGCAGACCCCCTAACACCCCTGAGTGACCCACTTTTAAAATATATATATATATATTTTTTTTTTTGATTTCAGAGAGGAAAAGAAAGAGAGAGAAACATCAATGATGAGAGAGAATCATTGGTTAGCTGCCTCCTGCAAGCCCCACGGCGTGGATCAAGCCTGCAAACTGACTAAGAATTGAACCGTGACCTCCCGGTTCATAGGTCGACACGCAATCACCGAGCCAAGCTGGCCGGAGGCCGAGTGACACCCTTGAAGAATCAAGATGTGGGTGACCCCAGAAGCTCCACCTTCTTCCTTTGCCAGAAGAGTCCCGCTTATTTCTCTCCTCACGCAGAGACCCTCGCCCCCAGCTGGACAAGGACCTCACACTCCGATGCCCTCCCCACCGCCACCCTGAGACAGATGCTTCGGAAAGGAGGCAGTGAGAGGAAGGCACATCTCCATGGTGACCCTGTCCACTCACCCTCCCGTCACTAATTGGTGGGAAAATGGGGCAAGGGAGCCTGGTTACCCAGGCAACTCCCTGGAGTCCCCAGCCAAGGGCTTGCTCCCACAGGTGGGGGCTGCTGTTGTCATGGAGACTCCTTGGCAGCACTGCCGAGGCAGGAGCTCCGGTTCCCCTCCCAGCCTGGGGGTAGGGGGCACAGGAGCCAAGGGATCAGGAGCCTCTTGGAATAATGTGGGTGTCAGAGTGGCAGCTTGCCAGGGAAGAAAGTTTCAAAAAACAGTATGCTCCCCCCTTTGCTTCTCCCCAACACACACACACACACACACGGACCCTGCACTTGACCTGCCTCTAGAACTCTGCTGGTGCCCAGCTCGCACCCTGTGGGGTGGGGCCCTGGACTTTCCATCTCTTTCCTTCTTTCTCAGTGATGCTGATCAGTTCAGGCAGAGGTCCTAACCAAGGGTTGCCGTGACAACTAACCAAGCCTTTCGGTCTCCATGGTGACAAGCCCTCAAAGTTCTTTTTCATTTATTTCCTGGGAATTTCAAAGGAGTTCCCACTCGCTGGGCCAGGCATGGCCTTTGGGAGACTTGGCTAGAGCCCTGAGTCTCCCCCAGACCGAGGAAAGGAGGGTAATGGGGACTGATGGCTCCAAAGTGGCTGAGCGGTGTCCGGTAACTACCTCCCAGAAGCCCAGAGGAGAGGCCTCACTGTGTTCTTCCTCCGCCAGCCGGATGCCTGGAGAGGCTCTCAAGAGTCTCTTAGCGGCCGCCCTCCTCCTCGGGGAGGTTCTAAGTGCAGCCTCGGGGGATGGATGCAACGTGAAGATGGCTTGTTTCCTGCTAAAGAACAACATTCCGGTTTACAGGAATAGACAAGGCCCAACAGACAAAAACAAACGGATGAGGGTCTCTCAGTCCCGGGAAAATAAGATCATGCCAAGGGAACACAGACATGCATGTTCTAACAATAAGTGAGAAGTACCACCAGCCAACGCTGAGCTGCCTGCTGGTCACGGCAGAGAAGGGAGCGAGATGTATGGGGTCCATGAGGGCAAAACAAGGTATGGAGGATGGTTCAGGAGAAGTAGGGGATACAGGGAGGGTAAGAGGAGGCTATCTTCCCAGCTCAACTGCACCCCTCCCTGTTGCATCGGACCCCAGGCCTTCACGTGTTCTGCTTGTTAGTTTTCTCTTTTCCAATAAAGTCTATGCCGTGTGAGGTTGAATGATGGTCTACAAACCTGGTGCGTGACGGAAACCCAGGTGACACCTACAGAATAAATGAGTCTCTGGAAGGGGTCCACCTTCCCGGCAACTTACCGCTGGCTGCATCCTATCCATTGGGATGATTCTGGTGACAAATATTAGGCCCAACTCAAGATGGCTTCCCCAAACAGACGCTTTATCATTGCACAGAACACGACATCATTCTGAGATCGGTGAGTTCCAAGCATCCTTGGCATCATGAAGAACCCTGGTGTCTTTCACCTTGGAGCGGTCCATCCTCAGCATGGCAACCAAGGTTCCCGCCCTCCCATGCAGTGTAGCGTGTCCAGGGAGGGACGTGGGTTTACCTTTGTGTCTTGTTTGAAGAAAGCCACTCCCAGAAGCGCCCCATGGATATCCCATTCTGGGTCCTGGGCCACATCTGGGTCACTTGCTCCCTGTTTACCTCACCCAGGGCAAGGGGGAATGAGAATGAGGTGAGTGAGCATCGCTCGTCAGACTAACTGGTACCCATGCCAAGTCTCCTGGGAGGAGGAAAGGAGCCCGGATCAGAACAAAGGCTCGGCCCATTGAGGAAAGAAGGAGATGGGGTTCAGGTAGGTGCCTTCCGTGGGCCCCTTAGAAGCGAGCCTGAGATGAAGACTGTGTACTGGGATTGAAGGAACGTTCCAGAAGGAGCTGATGGGGGACCTGGGCAGCAGGACAGAGGAGATCTATGGGAGTGCTCTGGAGCAGAAATTACCTCTCCGGGGTCGTTCCAACTCAAGGCCAGGGAGCGGGCTTTCATTCCCCAACACCCGTCAGTCATTGGCTAATGGCCCTCCTCTGGGGAAGCGTAAACTCCAGGGGTACTTCCTGTTCTCTGCACACGGCCACCCCAGCTCAGGCAGCCCAGGGGCAGACCTCGGAAGACTGTCTCAAGGCAGGCTGGCTGTTGGAAGTAAAGCACACAGAGGCCGAAGGAGGCGCATGCAAAAATGGCAACAGGGCTCCCAGGGGCATCTGGTCAACCCACAGGGTCCACCCCAAACATGATCTGTGCCCCAGCCGGAGTGCAAGCACCATGAGAACAGAGAGCAGCCCATCTTGTCTTGTCTCCTCAGCCCCAGCACAATGCCTGCACGTGTGGGACTCAGTAAATATGTGTTAAACAAGCAAATGATGCCCAGGCCCCGGGGCTTAGATGGAGCTGCAGCTGAGTCTTGGGGCCTTGCCAGGAGAGGAGCCCACGAGGTGAGCTCCATGCTCACCATCCTCTTGAAGCTCTTCAGCCCAGAAGCCCTTCCTGCCAGGAGGCAGTCCCCACCCCCCTCCAGCCCACACTAGAGTTTTCTGGGGTACCCTGTCTCCATGGAGCCGGGGTAGCCCCTTGGAGAGCTACCAGCAAGCCAGGCCCACCTGGGTGAGTCTATTTCGAGGCACAGAGGGTAGGGCCACGCTCAGAAACCGAATGTACCGCAGGAAACAACTCAGCGTTGTGATTCTAAAAAAGAAGGTGCAAATTAATTCATCGCAAATGGTGCTGGTGCCTCACCTTCCAGAGGCTTCTGCAGACATTACCTCGAGCGTTTCTCGCAACCACCCTGGGTGGCTTATCACCGTCATCACCCTCAGGGGAAGAAAGAAGAAACTGGGGCTCCGAAAAATGAGTTGCCTTGCCTACAAACAAAGAGTAAGGGGGTCAGACACTTCGATGCGAGATCCCCCATCACTCTGCCTGCTGTGAGGTCTGGGGAGACGTCTTTGGTGGTTCGGAGCCCCCAGAATCACCCTTGACTGTGCATCTGTCTTGCACTAGACCATGAATTCATCGGAAAAAAGATTATGACTGTGTCATTGTCATCTTCCAGGCCTGGCAGTACCTGTGAGAGAGTCATCAGGAATGTTCACAAAAACTCTTTTTCTCTCCCCTTCGGGGCGCCTGGTGAAGTGACCCTTTTTACGCACTTGACGTTAGAAATGGCCATGTGACTTGCTTTGACCCATGAACTGACATGTGTCATTTCCGAGTGGAAGCATTAAGAGGAGGTAGGTACGTGCGACAGCCACAGTCAGGAAGGGGTGGCTGCTTCCCAGAGTGAAAATGACACAGAGTAGAACCTCAGGAGGACCTGCGATGACAAGTAACTTGAGGGGTGAATGTGCCTTACGAGCTGATGCCCCTGAAATTAGAGGCATGCTTGTTACTGCACCATAACCCACCCTATCCTGACTGATACGCACATATTAGCAGAGACTTAATAAATGTTTATAAAAGGAAATTTAAAAAATGGAAAGAGGGAGGGAAGCGGGGGGTAATAGTAGCAGGGATGTGAACAGGACAGATAGATATTTCCAGAATCCAGACAGATAACTCCAGAAGCAGATTAGGTGAGTTCCTGCAGTTCAGACACCTTCCCCTGCCCCCCATCCTCGCTCCAGGATTCTGAGGCCCAGAGGGGAGCCTGAATCTTCTAGACCCAGGATTCCCTTCCTAGCTCTGGACCCTGCGGCCCAAAGCCAGAGCACAGAGAGGCCATTTCCCCTCCGACTGGAGACTTCTTCAGCCAAATGAATAATTCATTGTAAATGGCTTTGAGATGAGTAGAGGCGCCATGTTGCCACCTGATTACATGCCCCATAAAAAGCAATGGCAGTAATTTATGTCCTCTCTCTCAAGGGGTGGACCGTGGCGCTGGGAGGAAATCCTCGGTGCCCGGCACGGGGTGATGAATCACTCCTCTTAGCAGTTCGGCTGCAAGCTGCTGACACGTTTACTGATTTGTCATTAAACGCCAGGTCTGGTCTGGAAGCAGAGGGAGGGTCCGACTTCCCTCTCTGAGGGAGAGCCCGGGGGAGTGAGAGAGGTGGGTGAGGGACCGTGGGGCAGGGTAGGAGGAGAGGAGGCGCAGAGGGGAGTGGAGGTGTGCAGCTGGGTCTCAGAGCATCCCTGAAGCTGTCTTCTCTCTCAGACACAGGGACGGAGGCTCGGGCCTGTGCTGCAAGCGACAAGCTCACGTCGGAGCAGCTTCAGCTCCGGGGGTTGCAGAGGGACCCAGGCAGGGGCCAGCTGCTCCCGGACACGCCCAGCCTCTCCAGCTCAGAGGAGGCTGACACCCAGCGGCTCGCCACCCTCTTTCAGATAAACCCCGGTCTTCCTGCAGGAGGGACCCCAGAATCCCCTGGCCATAGCTGCTCTCTTCCATTTCAGCTTCCAGGGGGAAATATTTCTCGCAGCTTCAGGTGGGGAAACAGAGGCCCAGAGGGAGTCCGTAATGAGATAGAAGGCACACTACCGAGAGAAAGTGGGACACACCTCCCCGAAACTCAGACCGGACCCTTCTCCGCAAATCCCCCATCGCTCACTCTGTTCGGGTACGAGGAAGGTAAAAGCGGTCGCAGAGAGCCTGGACCTGCGCATACAGGGTGCATACCTGTATTTGGACAAAAATATTCTTGTCTTATACTTTGGGGGCGTGGGGAGGAGCCTAGGAAAACCAGATCTATTCCCTCATGCCACCCCGGTCAGTGACTGCACAAAGGTTTTTCCGAAATCCTCCTCTAAACCCACCCTCATCAATGGAGGGATCAGTTGGGTTTGTTAAAAATCTCTCCTGATAGCAGCTTTATTTGTAATAGCCTCCACCTGGAAGCCACCCTGATCCCCATCCTTCCCCGGTGAGTGGTTGAGCAAATTGCGTCCGACCTCCACAGAAAGGAATGGCTGGTGGTGGTGGTGGTGAGGAGGAGGAGGAGGAGGTGGGGGGGGGGAGTCAGGGCCTTGTGCTGAGTGGAAAGCCATCCCCTAAAGGTCACACACAATGGATGCTCCCACTGAGGGCTCGTTCTCCAAATGACCAAATTTTAGAGGCTGCCAGGGGTCAGAGATGGGGTCGGGGTGGATGTGGTTATAAAAGGGTACCCCAGGCCCTAGCCGATTTGACTTAGTGGATAGAGCATCAGCCCACAGAAGGAAGGTTCCTGGGTTCGATTCCGACCAAGGGCACATACCTTGGTTGCAGCCTCGATCCCAGGCCTTAATAGGGGCATGTGCAGGAGGCAACCAATTGATTGTGCCTCTCTCACATCGATGCTTCTCTCTCTGTCCCTCCCTTCCACTCTCTTAAAAAAAATCAATGGAAGCCCTAACCGGTTTGGCTCAGTTAGAGTGTCAGCCTGCCGACTGAAGGGTCCCAGGTTTGATTCCATCAAGGGCATGTGCTTGGTTGCAGGCACATCTCCAGTGTGGGGTGTAGAGAAGGCAGCTGATCAATGTTTCTCTCTCATCGATGCTTCTGGCTCTCTATCCCTCTCTGTAAAAAAATCAATTATATATATATATATGTATATATATGTATATATATGTATATTAAAAATCAATGGAAAAATATCCTCAGGTGAGGATTAACTAAAAGGGTAACCCAGGATCCTGGTGCCAATGAAACTACTCTGTCTCAACTGGAGGTGGATTCAAAAAACCCACACACGGGATAAAATTGCATTAAACACACACCAACAGGCACATGTGAAACCGAGGAAATCCAAATCAGAGCGGTAGAGTGTAGGCGCGTCCATGTGAGAGTGCAGTACGATTCTGAACTCGGTAAACACTGGGAGAACCTGCAATAGGGACACTGGACCTCCCTGTGGTCTTTTTTCCAACTGCCTGTGAATCCACAATTACATGAAGGTTACAAATTTAATTTAAAACAAGTCGTTTAAGGTTCGCTGAGTGATTTTGTTCAACCAAGGATGAGAACGCCTACCACAATGAGTTTCTTTTAAAAATTCCATGCCCTCCCTCCATGCGTATAGTCCACACACACGTCCCCTTTCAGTGGCCAAGGAGAAAATGGGCACCAGTTCGGGGTGCGGACGTGCCAGCCTGACCCAGAACCAATCAGATGAGAGTGAGACCTTTAGAGCCAAGCAGTGGAGGGGTGACTCTGAGCAAGCCAGCTCTCCACCCACCAGCTCTTCAACGCTGGGCCCATTGTCCAGGACCCCTGAGCACCTCCAAAAAATGGCACATCCATGACACCTGCTTTCACAGGTGGCTGTAGCGGGGAGACAGGCAGGGGAGAAGCCTGGGAAATAGAAACCGCTCGAGGGTAGAAGCATTGTCAAATGTGCAGTGAGCACAGCTGGCGTGGCTCAGGGGTTGAGCGTCCGTCCACCTAGTAAACCAGGAGGTCACGGTTTCATTCCCGGTCAGGGCACATGCCCGGGTTGTGGGCTCCATCCCCAGTAGGAGGCGTGCAAGAGCAGCCGATCAATGATCCTCTCTCATCACTGAAGTTTCTATCTCTTTCTCCCTCTCCCCTTCCTCTCTCTAAAATCAATACAAATCTATATTTTTAAAAAATGTGCAGTGAGCAGTGGGGAATTGGGTGCATGCAGGCATATACCCCACCCCTGGGCCTGCACCCCACCTGGGCACGCCTGGGTCTCAGCCTCCCTGAATCTCAAACGAGCTCTCTAAGGACCTAGAAGCCGTCTGCAGAGCACAGGACTTAAAGCCAAGGTGGCTTGGAGGCCATCCCGTCTCGGTAAGAGCTGCTGAGGACCGAAAGGACTAGCGCAGGGAAGAGCTTCATAAAACGTTTCCCCCCCTGAACCAGGCGCTGGTTCACTCCAAGCCCACAGCCCCGGGGCTGAGGTTGGAACTGAATTGAATAGGTTGTGTCTGAGGTTTCTGCAGCTCCTGTTTCATATAATATGAGGTTTTCCTGTCAATCAGGCACTTCCTGTAGAGCCTGCCATGCAGACAACCCCAGGTGCTCAGCCTTTGTGTGCAGATCCCTCCCTGGGTATGCAAGTGAGCACGCACATGCGCGCGCCCCCACACACACACACACATACACACACACTCCCATGCCACATGCGCCTCCTTCCTTCCTCGGAAGGACTTGGGCTCTGTGAGAGAAGGGACTTTTTGAATGCCAAGGCCATGTACCACCCACCTCCTCCCCCGGGCCCCGAGGAGGGAAGCGGAAGACGCAGCTGGGACCCAGGCCCTTCCATTATTTATGGCGCTTCGTTATTCCACGTATAAATAATCGATGACTGCAAAGTGTGGCGGGCACCGCCACGGAATATGCATGAGCCACGTTTGTGGGGATCTCGGCCGCCGCCGGGCCCCCCGATGCGCTCGCACGCACGCGCACGCCACCAAATACAAATCACCATCCTGTAGGTTTCACCTGTCAGGCTGGGCCCTGGGCTCCGGGCCAGAGGCAGCCTGAGCATCCTCAGCCCCCAGCGGGGGGTGCCCGCCTGGTAACCGCTAGAGCCAAGTGCCCGGCTGGTGGGGGAGGGAGGAGATGGCCTGGCAATGCGGGAGTCCTGACATGCCAAGGTTGGATCTACTCCTCGGCCCTGCCTCGCCTGGGCGTGCCTGCTGAGACCCCTGCCAGCTGGCCCTCGGAGGGGCTAGTGCTGCAGACTGGGGTCTGGATGTGGGAGGAGTGGTCCTCTTCCTGAGCTTTCTCTCAGCTTGGTCCAAAGCATGGGAAGCTGACTGCCTCCCATGCAGGGATTCTGGGGAGGCGGAGGAAGAGGGGGGCGGCGAGGATGAGCCAGATGGAAACAGCATCATCCCCCCCACCCCCTGGTTTATGAGGCGCCCTTCCTTGCCTCTCCAGCTCCTTTCTCGTCTCTGACTTTTAACGCTCTCTCTCCCCCAGGCCTTGGCATCCTCTGCTACTTACGCTGTTTCCTTTGCTCGAAATTCTCTTCCCTTCCCCACCACGGCCTGGCTCGTGCCTCGTCACCCCGCCCAGGTCTCCCCAGGTCTCCAATGGATGCCACCTCCTCGGGGTCATCTTCTCCAGCCCCCTAAGCCGGCTTAGGACCCGGACTTCCTGTTCCGGAACTTATTTCATCCTGTTGTACAGATCTCTCTGCTCATGTCCCCCTCCCCCATGCACACACGTTAGATGGTAAACGAGGTGTCAAGAGCAGGCTCTGGCACCCAACAGACCTTCGTTCAGAGTCCAAGCTCTGCCACGTGCAGCTGTGTGTCCTTTGCCAGGTTCCTGAACCTCTCTGTGCCTGGGCGTCTTCTTGTCAAGCTGGACTGATAAAAACAGAACCAACCTCCTTGGGCTGTCAAGGGTTTAAACATATGAATCCAGTAAAAGTGCTGGCCCAGGGCCGACTCGCAGCTCAGCAAGCGGACAGCCCCTCGCTCTGTCTCCACAATCCCAACGTCCCCAAAGCTATGAAAACCGAAAAGCTTTGGAAAACTTATTTGGCAGTAAAACTTGAACCGCAATGACCTTGGAGCTACTTCGGGTCTTTATTTATCTCATTTGCTGGAACGACTCCTATGTATTCTGCGGCAGAAATATGAATAGGTTGGCACGTTCCATAATATACACAATGACATTTCTAGAAGCTGGAAACAGTTCAGAAGCTGAAATGCATGTAGCCTCAAAGGTGTCTCTGAGGGACTGCGGGCCGACCGCGTTCTCGCCGTTTTTATTACTGACGGTCTGGTTAGAGTGGCCAGCACCATGCTCTGTGCGGAGTCTTCCAGAAACACCAGCGGATGGGTGAGGGGTGAGCTAACCACGATTCCCTGCCTTTCTGGGAGACTGTGTCCTCCCACTCACCCCTCAGAGCCCCGAGCACCAGGCCCAGCTTGCTGGCCTCCCGAGGTCACCCATTGCTGGGGGTGGCGGGGAGAGCGGGTTAAATTAAACCCCTGCACAGAGTGAGTTATTCTTCCAAGTCGCAGCTGAGGAGCCGGGAGCTGCCAGGAGCCACTGCCTATCGCTGCTCTGGCAAGTGGCTCCCTTCTCCCAGGAAGGCGGGCGATACCCTCAGGCCCTCCCAGGCCCCTCCCCACAAAGGCACCAGAGGCAGCGCCGGAGGGAAGGGACCATCAAATGAATGAGACTGAGCACTGGTCGTGCTGAGTCCCAAGGTGTATAGATGGCCTGGATGCTGGAGATGGAGATGGTGATAGAGGATAGAGATGAGAGATGAATATAGGTGATATAGATGATAGAGTTAGAGATAGAGATGTGGCGAGCTGGCACGGCCGTGGCATACTCAGCCCCAGGGCACCGTATGTGCCATGCCAGGTCAGCCAGGTTCAGTGACCCTGAGAGGGGGCAGGAGGGATTGAGAAAAGACAGACAAGAGCTGAAACCGGTGTGGCTCAGTGGATAGAGCATCGGCCTGCAGACTGAAAGGTCCCAGGTTTGATTTCGGTCAAGGGCATGTATCTTGGTTGCAGGCACATCTCTAGTGGAGGGTGTGCAGGAGGTGGCTGATCAATGTCTCTCTCTCATCTATGTTTCTCTCTATCCCTCTCCCTTCCTCTCTGTGAAAAATCAATAAAATATATATATATTTTTAAAAAGACAAGAGAATGAAGGCTGGGTCTCGGTGGGTCGCTGCTTCTCTGATGGAGAGCTAGTGACAGTGCCATGGACTGCAAGCCGCGTCTTTATTTTATAGCCGATGCCACGAGGCAAAGTAAGGGCGTGATCAAGATCCTTACAACATTCTCGTGGGTTTCAATCCCACTCAGTTACATGCACCTGATCCAGCTCTGTTTACTTGCAGCCTCTATCACTTATCACGTGGGGCCACATGTTGGGACCATTGGTTCAAGCTGACAACTACAGCTGTTGGCTATGATTGTGCGGGGAGGGCTCTGCTCTCTGAGCTGGGACTTGCCTCTCGTCAGTCCAAGGCTTGAACCTGTCCAAACACTGTAGCCGCTCCCCAGAGATAGAGCTAGAAATTTAGAGATAGAGATAGAGATAGAGAGATAAGATAGGGGATATAGACATAGATCTCTACAGCATACTAGAGGCCCAACGCACGAATTTGTGCATGGGTGGGGCTGGCCAGGGGGAGGGGCCACAAGCAGTTGGCTGGTCCAGTCCCCTGGTCAAACTCCCAGTCGAGGGGACAATTTGCATATTAGCCTTTTATTATATAGCAGTGGTCGGCAAACGGCGGTTCGTGAGCCACATACGGCTCTTTGGCCCCTTGAGTGCGGCTCTTCCACAAAATACCACGTGCAGGCGCGCATGTACAGTGCGATTGAAACTTCATGGCCCATGTGCAGAAGTCGGTTTTCGGCTCTCAGAAGAAATTTCAGTTGTACTGGTGATATTTGGCTCTGTGGACTAATGAGTTTGCCGACCACTGTTATACAGGATACCACCACTTTCTCTCTCCTGAGCTTGATGTGAACACTATCAGCTCCCCACCCCCCTGAATTCAGATCCAATAGAGAGAGACAGAGGGAGAGAGACAGAGAGAGAGAGAGAGAGAGAGAGAGAGAGAGAGAGAGAGACTGGAAACCCTCAGAGAAAGGTCAAACACCAGGTCATCCAGGCCATCTATAAACCTTAGGATTCAGCACTTGCCTAACACTCCACTGCAGAACACGACTTGGCGGGAAAGACTGGGGTTGTCACCTTTCTTCTCATAAAAAATATGAAGAGACTGAGACAAGTGAGTGGAGGGTGAGAACTTGAACCAGGACTTCTGTCTCCACTCAATTATTCCACCTTGGTTGTTGCTCTCCACAAGCCCCAGAAACAGTCAAAACCGATGTGGCTCAGTGGATAGAGCGTTGGCCTGTGGACTGAAAGGTCCCAGGTTTGATTCTGGTCAAGGGCATGTACCTTGGTTGCGGGCACATCCCCAGTAGCGGGTGTGCAGGAGGCAGCTGATGGATGTTTCTAACTCTCTATCCCTCTCCCTTCCTCTCTGTAAAAAAACAATAAAATATATACATATTTTTTTAAAAGTCCCAGAAACAAGGACTCAGGACCCCCAGGAGTCCATGGTGAAATGAATCCCATTGGAAAAGGCCTTCAGGGTGGGGGAGCCTGTAGAAGAGCCCTCGGGTCTGGCCACAGGCTGGTCTGGTCACGATTTCCCCCACTCCCTATTCTCCGCTGTCGGATCCCCACAGCTCACTGCCCCGGTGCTGTGCTTGATGAAGCAGCTCTGCCGGTTCCCTCTCTGATCCACGCACCTGAGCCAGGCCAGGGACCAGCTCTCAGGAGCCACGTCCATCCCCAGCTCGTTACGCAGCAGATACCCGTGTCTGGGTCCCCCTGTCACCAGCCCGATCCGTGTCTGGCGGCTGGAACAAATCCGGTGAGAAATCAAAACAGGCCCGGTCACTCCAACACCTTCGGGGAGGGCAGGGTACCCGTGGCTGGCAAGCCAGCTCTCAGTCTCATGGCTGCCCCGATTCTGTCTCGTGGACCAGTACTGCAGTCCGTGTATAAACCCGGCAGAGAAGGCTGCCACACGGTCAAGAAATGGGGCTCAGCCCTGGCTGGTTTGGCTCCGTAGATATAGCATCGGCCTGTGGCCTGAAGGATCCCAGGTTCGATTCCAGTCAAGGGCACGTACCTTGGTTGTGGGCACATCCCCAGGAGGGCATGTGCAGGAGGCAGCTGGTCAATGTTTCTCTCTCATGGATGTTTCTAACTCTCTATCCCTCGCCCTTCCTCTCTGTAAAAAATCAATAAAATATATTTTAAAAAAGAAAGAAATGGGGCTCAGTGCTGCCCCCCACCGCCCAGGACAGACAAGCCAGCCTCTGCTTCTGGCAAATGTTTCCTTTTGTGAACCAGGCCCGTGCATGTGGGCTTGCCAGCATTCGGAGGTGGCTCTGAGCTCGGCGGAAAGGCGCCCTGTGATTGATTGGGGATGTCTGCCGCGGCTGCAGCCGGGGAGACGGTGGAGCGCGGGCCATTTGTTCACTTTGCCGATCGCATGACACTTCTCCCGATGGATGGCCTGTCGGGACGGACCCCGTCACTGTGTCACTCTGGGCTGGGGGGTTCTGTGTGCGCGCATGTGTGTGTTTTTGAAAGATACACGTTTACGAAGCTGAGCATAAATCAACGGCCCGCGAAACCTCTTTCTTCCTCCCCGCGTGGCCTGTATGCCCTCCAGCGGGCACAGGGCCTTCCGCAGCCACATCTACAAAACGAAGATGAAGCTGTCATGGGACAAGGCAGAATGGCAACAGAGGATTTGGGTTTTTGCAAATTACTATTCAAAAGCCATACATTGCCAAAACGGGTTTGGCTCAATGGATAGAGCATCGGCCTGCGGACTCAAGGGTCCCAGGTTCGATTCCAATCAAGGGCATGTATCTTGGTTGCAGGCACATTCCCACTAGGGGGCGTGCAGGAGGCGGCTGATCGATGTCTCTCTCTCATCGATGTTTCTAACTCTCTAACCCTCTCTCTTCCTCTCTGTGAAAAATCAATAAAATATATATATTTTAAAGTCATACATTCTACAGAGCAGAAACAGACCGTGGTAAGCAGGGGCTAGAGCCTCGGGCTTGCTGCTCTCCGGGTCCTGCACTGAGGGGAACAGCAGGAAGTTCATTCCCCCCAGGATGTTAGAGCCCACGGGCCTCCTGGTGCAGGGGAACCCCACCGCCAGAACTCTGCAAAAGCACCTCCTTTCCTCGGGCAACAGACAAAGTACTTACAGCTGCCTATGTGGCCTCTCTACTACTCTCCCCTCCTCCGCCCCAGTCCTACCACATCACCTCCTTGCTGTTCCTCAAACTCAACAAACACGCTCCTACCCCAGGACCTTTGCACTCACTATTCCCCTGCCTGTGTCGTCCCCTCTTCCCACCTAACCCTCCCCCCCAGATATCTTTGTGGCTCACTGTCCCACTTCCTAAAGGCCTTTGTTTCAAATGTTACCCTATCAGAGTAGCTGGCCCTGACCTACTAACTTATATAAAACTAGAGGCCAGTGCATGAAATTCATGCATGGGGTGGGGTGGCAGGGAGACCTCAGCCCAGCCGGCACCCTCTTGCACTCTGGGACCCCTCAAGGGATGTCTGACTGACAGTTTAGGCCCTACTGGCAGTCGGACATCCCTCTTGCAATCCAGGACTGCTGGTTCCTAACTGCTTGCCTGCCTGCCTGCCTACCTGATTGCCCCTAACCACTCTGCCTGCCTGAACACCCCTAACTGCCTCTGCCTGTCTGCCTGATCACCCCTAACCATTCTGACCGCCTGCCTAATGCCCCTAACTGCTCGCCTACCTGCCTGATCACCCCTAAATGCCTCTGCCTCAGCTCCCACACCAGAAGGCTTCCCTTCTCCGGCTGGCCGCAGGCACCCGGGACCTGAGCTTCCCTCCCTCTGGCCAGCCGCAAGCACCCGGGACCCAGGCCGGCTTTGCCCAGGCTGGCCACAGGCATCCGGGACCTGGGCCAGCTTCGCCCAGGCAGGCACCGGAACCGCAGACGGCTTTCCTGCCTCAGAACCAGGACTTGGGCGGCTTCCCTGACACCGGGGCGGCTTCCCCTGGCCGGGCCCCAGCTTTATCTGGAAGGACGTCGGACATCCGGCAGATGTCTGGCGGACCCAGTCTAATTAGCGTATTACCCTTTTATTAGTACAGATAGCCTCTCCCACCCCATCACTCTTCGTTACTCTTGTTTTGTCTCATTTCCTCAGAGTACAAATATTTGTCTCCTGTCTGTCCCCCCGCCTTTCCTGTCCCAGCTCCCTGCGGTGAGGAGCACTGTCTGTTGTGTAAACTGCTCCACCTCCAGAACCTAGAACCGGGCCTGGCCCAAAGCAGGGACCCCAAGCATGTGTGCCGGGTGGATGAACAGCGGCTGGGAATCTGGTTTTAGGGGTGAAGACACCGGGGCTCAGACGCGTTGAGTGGTTTGCCCAGTAACCACGGCTGTGCTCTCTGCAGAGTCCTCGGTGCCATGCCGTGCGCAGAGCCCGTTCCATACCCGGTCCCTTCTGCCCCGCAGCAGCTGGGGAGGCAGCACAGCCCCCTCACACAAGTGAAGGCCAGCCAGGCTGAGTCTAGTTCAAGAGCACACAGTGGGCCGAAACCGGTGTGGCTCAGTAGATAGAGCATCGGCCTGCGGACTCAAGGGTCCCACATTCAATTCTGGTCAAGGGCCTGTACCTTGGTTGCCAGCACATCCCCAGTGGGGGGCGTGCAGGAGGCAGCTGATCGATGTTTCTCTCTCATCAATGTTTCTAACTCTCTATCCCTCTCCCTTTCTCTCTGTAAAAATCAATAAAATACATTTAAAAAATAAAATAAAATAAAAAAGAGCACACAGCGGTCAGTAAGGGAACTGGGTCCGAGGCCAGACTGCATGTTTCCCACGCCCCCACTGGCAGCTTCTTGGCCCCATGGCCTCTCAGGGCCTGAAATCAAGATCTTCGGGCCCCCGTGTCCCTGCAGACCAAGCAAAGGCGTCTGTATGGGGAAGCCATGTCGTCATCCTCTCTCTTCGGGCAGCGCTACGTCTATGTCAGCGGTTCTCAACCTGTAGGTCGCCACCCCTTTGGGGGTCGAACCACCCTTTCACAGGGTCTCCTAAGATCATCAGAAAATGCAGATATTTACATCACGACGCATAACAGTAGCAAAATTTCATGGTTGGAGGTCACCACCACATGAGGAACTGTATGCAAGGGTCACGGCCTTAGGAAGGTTGAGAACCACTGGTCTGCATCATCAGAATCCCCCCATTTTATAAACTCCTTGCCAAAGGGTTTCCCATTTCCCAAGTCTGCCCTTCCCAGTGACGGTCCTCCCCACAGCATGTCCTTCTTCCCATCTAACCCCAAACCCCCTTGCTTGCCTCCTGGAGAGACCTGTTTCTTCCAGTCCCTGCCTTCCCCCCGAGCTGGGCAAGCCGGCTCAGGAGCCTCCGACAGAGGATGCCTGGTTGAATGGGGAAGGGAGAGGAGCACAGGCTCCGGGTCCCAGGGGTCCACGCCAACCCCAGAACCCCAGCTCCGGCGGCCAGTGCTGCATCAGCAGCCTGCCCCCCGCTCCTCTGAGGCCGGCCTTGCCAGGGTGATTTATGGGCCCTGTCAATCTGCGGGCTGAGCCGAGGAGACAGCTGCAGGAAGCAGGGGATCCGGAGCAGCCATCCGTGGGGCCAAGC
>JAAGEH010000227.1:583527-612487 GCA_011751065.1 Lasiurus cinereus
TACAGAACTAGCCATATACTCTGTGCATCGCATATACACTATGTACATAACTAGTCATATGCTCTGTGCACCACATATACACTATGTACAGTGTATATGCACTATGTATGCACTGCTGATCCACTCTGTGTATCCTTTGAGCTATAGATGGACTGCTGCCCTCAATTATTCATATGTTGGACCTGTTCCCCAGTGCGATGGAATTAGGAGGTGGGGCCTTTAGAAGCTGATTAGATCCCACTGGAGCTGACAGTATCTAATCTCACAGACTGTTCTAGACCCAGCTTCTCTCCCTGCACCTCTTACCCAGGCTCTGCCACACAGGGTCCCCCCAATCAGATTGGGGGCAACTTGAGACCCAGGCAAGAGCCACCCAGACCTCCATGCCAGTCACAGCTCCGCCCGTGTGAGGTCTGGGACCGTAGGCAAGTGGCTGCACATCTCTGCACCTCCACATCTCTGCACCTCCACATCTCTGTACCTCCACTTCCTGGGCTGACAGCGGGACAATGGCAGCTCCCACCATGTGAGGTTGGGGGTTGGGGGCACGGGAGTGAGAGAAGAGGCTCAGAGAAGAAATAACCAATGTGAGGGACCTAGAGCAAACATAAAGCTGAGGGCATGGAAAGGACACCCCGAGATACATACACCCCTAGCCGGCAGAGGGAGGCGATGTGGAGGAGGTGGCAGGAAGGAGCTGAGGGCTGAGCTATTTCACAGGTACGTGCGGGGTCTCAGGTGCCCCGTCAGGAGCGGGGGCACAGCACACCGGGCAGCGTGGCCCAGCTAGGCGCCTGTGAGGGCATTCTCTGCAAGCGCAGGACCTCGCAAGCAGGCCCCCGGCCTCCTGCCAACTCCAGGCTGCGCCGAGGGAGGGAGGTCATGGTTTTGGGGGGCCTGCCTGGGTGGGAGGGACAGGGCCCCCCGTATGCTTGGAGTGGAGCCATCTGCAGCACCCTCTCCCCATTTGGCAGCCACTGAGCGCGCCTATCTGCTGAGGACAAAAGATGTCGTGGGAAGTGACAGGGCGCTGTGTTTCCCCTAAAAATAACAGTGACAGAGACTCTTTTCTTGTCAGGAGAGACAACAGCTCAACTTTGCTTCTGTCAGCAGCTCTGCCGCTTCTGGAGCCCCACCCCTCCCTGCCGCCCGCTCCAGGGCTGGGGCTCAGCCGGGTGCGGGCTGGGGACCGAATCAGGCCTTCCTGCCCCAACCCCAACTGCCAACAGCAGCCTGCCCTCTCTGTCTCTCCCCCTCCTCCTCCTCCCTCACCACCTCAGCTCTATCTCTGTCCCTCTTGTCCCACCTCCAGGGACAGGAAGCAGGAGGAGCTTGGGCAAAGCGCACCGTCCCCATCCCAGGCCCTGCTGTCCCCTCTCAGCTGTGGCCTCTGAGGTGGCCGGGCCAGCCAAGGCCAGAGCCGGGAAGGGGGCACCCCTCTGCCTCTCCCTGGTGTGTGGGGTCCCCCGGGCTGGAGCAGAACTCTCCGCGGAGAGCAGTCCACCAGGGGTCTCGGTCTAAAGCGATGAAGACTCTGCATATGGACACACCATCTCCAGGAGCAGCCACAGCCCACGTATAAGCAGCTCTCCTACAAAGGGACGCTCCTGTCTTCTGGAAAACTGGGGCCATTTCCCCATTCGCGCCCAGCCCACCTTTGTGGGGGGGACAGGATTTGATCTCCACCTCCCTCCCACCCTCTCCTGGCAGGTGCTCAGTCAGAATGAATAGGGAGCCGCCTCCAGGGCAGTGGTCCATTACAGGGCATCCATCTCCCTTGTTGGGCCCAGCTCAGGCTGGGAACTCCAGGCCCACCCCCACTTCCCTCCGCACCCCCACCTCCCATATCAAAGCCTGAGGGAAGGGGAGAGCTGAGTACCCAGAGGGATGCCCAGGGGAGCCTCCCCTCCTCCCGCCCCCCACAGGTGCAAGTTCACTTATTCACTCAACAAACACATGGAGCATCTACTTCGAGGCACTCACGGTCTAGGCCCTGGAAAAGGTCCCCGCCCTCATGAAGCTGACATTCTGCCCCCCCGGAGGGGAGGGGGTTGAGGGGCGGACAGACCTGCAATGAAGCAGCTACAAATCAACAAGGTCATCTTAGAAGGCAGACTCGCCATGGTAAGTGCGATGCGGCCATGACGCAGGAAGAGGCAGATGGAGACCGCCTGGGGCGCTTTCATGGGGGAAGGGCGGGGGGGTCAGGAGGCTCTTCCCGGCGGCCCTGTGCTGAGACCTGAAGGATGAGGAGCAGCGACCTGGAGCCAAGGAGAGGGCGTGCCAGGCAGAGAGAGGGGCAGGGCAAAGGGGCGGAAGGGGTCGGAGCCCTGAACCCCGGCAGCACAAAGGCTCGAGTGCCAGCGTGGCGGGGCGGGCGGAGGGAGGAGGGCTCTCGGGGTTGAGAAGCTGGAGGAGGAAGGAGATGCGGGACCCCAAGAGCACCTGGGGGTTTTTGTGGGTGGAATCAAAGCCCTTGGAAGTTTGAAGCAGGTTGTCCTTTAGAATCAGCCTGGCTGCTGGGTGGGAGGAGCGGGCAGGGTCTGTGGAGAGGAGGGAGCAACTCGGGTTGTATGGGAGCGGGGGTGTGATGGGGGACCCATCAGTGCGGGCACGGTTGGGAGAGGCGTCAGTTCAGGGTGTAGTTCAGGCCCGGCTGATGCAGGGACAGGTGTCCTTGGCCTCTCCTGCCTCCTCCTCAGGAAGGAGGCCCGCGGCCTGTCTTCATAGCCGCCCGTCTGAGGGCCGTGTTTTCCTCTGTCTCTCTGCCTCCCCAGCTTGAGGCCGGCTCTCACTCCCTGCTAGTGGATCCAGAAGCCACATCTTCCCTGGAGGCGGGAAGAGAGACCTGTGACCAGAGAGGGTGCCCAGTGGCCAGACCCCCCACTACCGCCCACCCCCTCAGGTGAGAATCTGACTCTGCGCCCAGCACCATGGAGAGCGCCCCATTCTGCAGAGGGCAGTGTGGAGGCGCCAGGGTTTGGGATATTCTTGGCTTCTGAGCTGGGCCTGGGACTGCAGCTCCTCCCCGCAGCACCAGGAGCGGGAAAGAGCAGGTAGGATCTCAGACGAGGCCAGTGGTCGGCAAACTCATCAGTCCGCAGAGCCAAATATCCACAGCACAACGATTGGAATTCCTTTAGAGAGCCGAAGTCTTTAAACGTAAACTTCTTCTAACGCCACTTCTTCAAAATAGACCCGCCCAGGCCTTGGTATGTTGTGGAAGAGCCACATTCCAGGGACCAAAGAACCGCATGTGGTTCGAGAGCCGCAGTTTGCCCACCACCGAACTAGGCCATCCGCCTGGGTGTGAGTTCAGCTCTATCAGACACAAGCTGTGTGATCCTGAGAAATGACTTCCCTCTCCGAGCCCTGATTACGTCCTTCACTGATTCAACAAATAGGTAACGAGCCCCTACTACGTGCCAGGCCTCGTAGTGGATGTTGGGGCGGCTGCGGCGACAAGAGGGCTTTGCAGGCTCCGGGGAAGACAGGCTGCGAGTCAACCATTAGTGCCAGGGCTGTGATCGGTGCCAGGAAGTGGAGGGCATGGGGCGATGGCAGATGCTAATCAGAAGGAGGTAGTGGGGAGGATGAAGGAGATCACACATGGAAAGCCTCCATGCAGCGCCTGGCACGCCTGGCACCTGGTAAGTGCCAGTGCCCAGAGCCACTAGAGCTGGGGACTCAGGGGGAAAGCGGGAGGGCGTCAGGACTGGCCCTCAACTCCAAGCCCAGAGTTGGCCAAAGGGGGAGCCTGCTTTTGCCTCTGGCACAGGTCAGAAGCCAGACCTAGAACCTCTTATGGGGCCTCCAGAATGGACCACCCCCTGGCTCTGAGTCTGGGGTTCGTGCCACATCACTCCGGAGCAGAACACCCAGGCCCTTCTTCCCATGTCCAACTTACGGAGTCACTCACACAACTGCCTCTTGGGGGATCTACCTTTCAAAGCTCCAGGTAGAATTTACAAAACCCCTGCCGTTGCCGAAACCGGTGTGGCTCAGTGGATAGAGCATCGGCCTGCAGACTGAAAGGTCCCAGGTTTGATTCCAGTCAAGGACACGTACCTTGGTTGTGGGCACATCCCCAGTAGGGGGCGTGCAGGAGGCAGCTGATGGATGTTTCTCTCTCATGGATGTTTCTGACTCTCTATCCCTCTCCCTTCCTCTCCGTAAAAAATCAGTAAAATAAATTTAAAAAAAAAACTCAGCCGCCTCTGGTCACCCAGGGCCGGAAACCCCTCTGAGAGGCTTCCTGGGATCGTGGCAGAAAGGCCCGGGCCTTGGCTGCAGTCATAAAGATGGCTTAGACCATCCAGGCGGGGAGAAGGTCCCCGCACCCCTCCCAGGCACCCTGGGTGAGCAGGCAGGAGGGAGGAGCACTGGGCTGGGACACCCGACCCTTCTTGATCTCCAGGGCCCCCTCCACTGCGGACACCCCAGGTCAGGGGCCGGGCTGGGACCGTGCGGGACAGACACAGAGCAGACACGGCCTCCCTCCGGTCCCCCTGACTTCTCGGAAGAAGTTCATAAAACCGCAGGCGCAGATGACCCAGAGACATGATTTCCTCGGCGGGGGAGAGCTTCCCTAAGGTGCGTCCGTAAGAGGCCATTAAGGGAGTGGAATAACCACAGGCTAAGGGGCAAGTGTTATGGGCTCCAGCGTGGTTTAAGCGAGGAATTAAAGGGCCACGCGCAGCCTGGAGGCGTTATTAATAACCACGCCAGGCTCTTGGAAAGCCTCCCCCAGCAGGCTCTGCAGGCACCGACGCCTGGCACTCCGGCTTCTGCTGGAGCTGGAGGAACAGCAAGCTGGGGGTGGGCTTCCCCCACTTCTCAGCCGGACAGGTGTGGGCTGGGCGGGGTCTTGGAGCCCAGGGGTGCCTGGAAGACTCGGGGTGACTCTCTCTCTGGTGGTGCAAATGAGACTGCAGAGGGAAGGGCCAGCTCTGGGGGGAGGGCAGGACTGTGGGTGGAGAGAGGGTGTGACCTGGCAGCAGGTGGGAGTAGAGAACCCACACTTCCCATCTTGAGGCCCCTCTCCCAGGCCTCTTCCGAGCTTGCTCATGAGCATCTTTGGGGGCCTCACAAGCCTGAGTCTCACCTCCTGTGTGGGCCGCCCCATCCCCCCTGGATATCCTGGGTGAAAAGTCCAATGTCCAGAAAGTCCCGCTCCCACCTCCTCCCCCATCTTTCCAGGCTCAGTTCAAGCCATGCCTCCTCCATGAAGCCTTCCCAGCTCTCACCCGTACTTTGCCCCTCTGAGCTACATCCCCCCACTCCACGCCCTACTCTCAGTAACGCAAAGACCATGACAAGGGGTCCCAGAGAACCCTCCCCCACACTCCCAGGGGCTGCCTTCTGAGCAGAGCGGCCTGGCCCCTCCATCCCAGCCCGCCCTGGCTCTGGCTCGTCCTCCTCTGTAATTTTCCTCCCAGAATTTATGGCTCCCGCTGAAATTAGCATTCCTTTTAAATGTTTTCTCACTCCCCAATCATTCCTCAAATGGGCATATGAACTGGGAAAATGACTTGCCTGAGCGACTTCCCCCCCCCCCGCCTCACATTAATCTCCCCCAACCTCCTTCCCCGGAGCGCGCCCGGCTTTCTCTGCTCAGCCTCGAACACCCGGGCCCGCTCCAGAACATTCCCCAGGGCCCCCGCCGCAGAGGGCCAGGTGCCACCTGGAGGGCCAGGGGAGGAGCCCCATCCTGCTGGGCTTCCGTCCACAGGCAGAGATGGGGGGGAGGCTGCCCCCCTTGGCACCCCTTTCTGAGTTAGCATCAGAGTTCCCCTGGCGAGTCATCTTATGGGAGAGAGATGGGCGTGAGAAATAAAGTCACTCACTCAAGCTGAATGCCCTGGGCATCCTGGGCTCCAAGGCCCAAGCCCTTGGCCGCCGCTCCGCTTGAGGTGATGGGAGGAAGATGGTCCCATGATGTGGCTTAGCCACCTATCGACTGTGTGACCTTCGGCAAGGACAGTGAGGAGGTCAGAGCGGATGTGCATTTATAGCTCTGTGTGTACAACTAGAGGCCCGGTTCACAAATTCGTGCACAGGTGGGGTCCGTCCGGCATGCTCCAATTGGGGCCAGGCCAGCCAGGGGGAGGTTGGCCAGCTGGCCCCGCCCCACATCGGGCCAATTGGACCATAATGTGCATCAAAGCAACTGGTTGGTCCCGCTATTCCTGTGTTCTGCTGGCTTGGCTTTTATATATATAGATGATCATCCAATCCTCATCACAATGCTATGAGGCAGATTCTAGGACCACCATTCTATAGATAAGAAAGTTGGTGCCAAAACCAGTTTGGCTCAGTGGATAGAGCGTCGGCCTGTGGACTGAAAGGTCCCAGATTCGATTCTGGTCAGGGGCATGTACCTTGGTTGCAGGCACATCCCCAGTAGGGGGCATGCAGGAGGCAGGTGATCAATGTTTCTCTCTCATCGATGTTTCTGGCTCTCTACCCCTTTCCCTTCCTCTCTGTGGAAAATCAATAAAATATATTTTTAAAAAAAAAGAAAAAGAAAGTTGGTGCCCAGAGAGGTTAAGTAACTTGTCCAAAGACAAACAGCTAATGCCTAGCAGAGCCAGGATGCAGAGCCAAGGAGCCTGCCCTCTTAGGCTCCACCTTACATGGCCCCTCCATGATGACAGGGGAGACCCATCATTGCCCCACTCTCTCCAGTGGCCTCGCCACCATGAAGCCAGAAAGTTCCTGTCTGAGTCCGGGGTGCCGTTTAGCTCTGACTACATCTTTAGAGTCTATGCAGTCTCTCCTTTGGCCTAAGTGCAGATGGCCAAGAGAAGGGACCCCACTCCAGCTCTGCCCTGCACCCCACCCAGCCAACCACTCCTGGGGGGCAATGGCCAGCAAGCATCTGAGCCCGCGTGGCCTCATTCTGCTTCCTCCTCACTGGAATTCTCTGGAACTTTCCACCTGGACTGCGGCTCTTCCTTGGCACATCCAGCCATCCACTCCGCACCAGCCTATGCCCAGGGGACAGGTCAGGGCGCCGTCCAGGAAGACGCCACAGAACAGGTGACCCAGACATTTCCCTTCCCCGCCAGGCCCCTCCACTGCTGGGCAAATGTCCCAAAGGCCCCACATCAGGGGGAGCGGGGTGCCTGGGACAGAGATCCCTGCCTTCCAGAATCTGTAACTGTCCCTTCACTGCCCCTAAGGAGGGTCCTCAAAGCCAGGTGAGCATCAAACAGACGCAGATTCCTGAGTCTTGGCAGGAGGGCAGGCGGGAGGCCGAGGGAGGTGGGCGAGAGGCAGGCTGGCCAGGGTGTCGCCAGGTCAGGGACGGGGACCTCGATCCCCTGCGGGGATACAGCCATTCCGGGGGCCTCCCCGGTGTGATTCACCAGACAATGACAACCTTTAACGTCCGCTCAGCTATCATCTCCTTTATCTTAATTCAATCTCTTCCTGTTGAACTCTCCGGAGCCCCGGCCGCCTTTCCAACGGAGAGGGTTTTTTTTATTATGACTTGATACTATGATTGCTGTCGAACTCTCAGTCTTTGTGGAGGGGAAATTAATAAGTTTTTCTTAAGCACTCGGCACAGCCGCTGCATACCGATGAGGCCAGGCCTGCTCCCCCCGCTGGGGGAGCCGATGATCAGTCTGGCCTCCTGCCTGCTGGGGGCCCCGCGAATCTCACATCCGCAGGAAGCCGGGCATGAGGGGCCAGCTCGGGTGCCAGCGCCCGCGGCAAACGCTGGGCATCCCACGAGGGGGTCAGGGGCCATCCCTGTTGCCTTCCTGGCAGTGTCTTGGGGTCAGGAATGACGGATATCGAATCCCAGAACCCCGAAGAGGCCTTCGCTTTCCGCTCGTCCAGATGGAGAAACTGAGGCCAGGCAAGATGGGACAGCTTAGCGGCCTGGCCCGGGCTGTCGCGCTGTGTGGCGTCTCGGTTCCTCGGACTCTCTTTCCTCTGAGTCTGGCCGCCTTCCCTCCTGCGGCCCGGCCGCCTTTGTCCTGTTCCAATTAGGCCGAAGGTTGACAGGGGACGTCTCGTCTCCCCGAGGGGAGGATGGATGGAGACACGGCCGTCTCCCAGAAACCCCTGCTCTCCTCCGGGCCTCAGCCATGCCCAGCCCGGGGGAGGGAAGGGCTCTCTTGGGCAGGCTGCCAGTCAGCTGCCTATTCGGGCAAGCGTGGCAATGAACAAACAAAACAAACGCCACCCTCTTCGCCCCCGGTCAACCGTGACCATCCACGGAGCAAGCCTGTCTCGGCCGCCCTGAGGAGACCAGGGAGGGGAGGGGCTAGGCTGGTGCCGTGACCCAGTGCCAGGCCGGGCTCGGGCAGCAAGGTGGTCGCCGTGCCTGGCTGTCCTCCGGGCCTCGGGCCTGGCCGGGCAGGTGGAAGGACGCTCCTAAGTTGCCCCTGAGAAGCCAAGTCCCCCACCAACTGCACCGGAGAGAGTCAGGTTAGACGGCAGGAGACTGTCAGTCATAAGTTTAGCCCTGCCCTCACCGGGTTGGCTCAGTGGATAGAGCGTCGGCCTGTGGACTCAGGGGTCCCGGGTTTGATTCCGGTCAGGGGCATGTGCCTTGGTTGCGGGCACAACCCCAGTAGGAGGTGTGCAAGAGGCAGCTGATCGATGTTTCTCTCTCTTTGATGTTTCTAACTCTCTATCCCCCTCCCTTCCTCTCTGTTAACAAATCAATAAAATATATTTAAAAAAAATAATAAGTTTAGCCGAAACTGGTTTGGCTCAATGGATAGAGCTTCGGCCTGCAGACTGAAGGGTCCCAGGTTCGATTCCAGTCAAGGGCATGTACCTTGGTTGCAGGCACATCTCCAGTGGGGGGGAGGGGGGGTGCAGAAGGCAGCTGATCGATGTCTCTCTCTCATCGACATTTCTAACTTTCTGTCCCTCTCCCTTCCTCTCTGTAAAAAAAATTAATAAAAATATTTTTTAAAAAATAATAAGTTTAGCCTTTCCCTGGGGTCGCCAGAACAATGAGCGGTTGAAGGAGGGGCCGGTTGAGGCTGAGCCCCCCCTAGAAATGGGGGCCTGGGCTTCTCTGGCTGTGGGTGGGCAGGCCGCTCCGGGCTGGACCTACTGCTCTCACAGCCCCTGGGTGCAGAGCCTCATGCTTGACCTCTGTTCCACGTCCGTGCGGCACGGCCTTGCACAGCTCAGGTGCCAGGATACCTGTCACCCACAGTCATCACCTGGGAGGGGGTGGAGCAGGGAGACCCACAGACTTGGAGGAGCCCCAGGTCCAACGTCATCCTGCTTCAAGGACGGAGGCACCGGGTGCGGGAGTGAGGCTCTTCTGTGCGCATTGGGGGATTCGGCACACAGAGCACCTGACAATGTCCCTGTCATCGCAGACGCTCGTGCTCCGGGGCCGAGAGATGGTCAGGAAGCAGGGAACCGGGCCAAATGACGTCAGGGGATGAGACAGAGAGAGATGGGGTGGGGACAACTAGCGATCAGGGGCCTCTCTCCGCCCTGTGCAGAGGTGACTTGGGGGGAGGGGAGGGTTACCTTCCCAACTCGCTGAGGTCCTCCTTCCCAGAATGTATCTCTCCTGCTGCAGTGAGCGTACCCTTTAAATGTTTAGTTGGTGCCGAAACTGGTTTGGCTCAGTGGATAGAGCGTCGGCCTGAGAACTGAAGGGTCCTGGGTTCAATTCCAGTCAGGGGTATGTATCCTGGTTGCGGGCACATCCCCAGTGTGGGGTGTGCAAGAGGCAGCTGATCGATGTCTCTCTCTCATCGATGTTTCTAACTCTCTATTCCTTTCCCTTCCTCTCTGTAAAAAAATCAATAAAATATATTTTTAAAAAATGTTTAGCCGAAACCGGTTTGGCTCAGTGGATAAAGCATTGGCCTGCGGACTGAAAGGTCCCGGGTTCGATTCCAGTCAAGGGCATGTATCTTGGTTGCGGACACATCCCTAGTAGGGGGCATGCATGAGGCGGCTGATCGATGTCTCTCTCTCATCGATGTTTCTAACTCTCTATCCCTTCCCCTTCCTCACTGTAAAAAAATCAATAAAATATATTTTAGAAAAATAAAATATATTTTAAAAAAATGTTTAGTTGGTGGCGGACTGGCTCAGCTCTCGACAGTGCGGTGGGTAAGACCAGCCCTCCCTTCAGCACCAAGGGGGCGGCAGACAGGCCCAAGCGGGCACGATGGTGATGGCCAGGCAGGTGCCTGGGCTCAAGGGGTGCCGGGCCACTAGGGGAGTGGGGTAGGCTGCCAGGACCCGGATGGGCACCTGTGGAGGGAGAAGGGATGAGTGGACACTGGGCTGGGTTCTGACAGCAGAATGACAGCACATTACTCTCTCTGAGTAAATTAAACCCATTCATCATTGTAATTAGCACAACTGCTCTTCGGGCTTCCACCGAGCTCTTCATACACCGGCAGAGGCTCCTCCCATGGGCTGGTGACCTCCCGCAGCTGACCGGTGCAGGAAGGCTGGGCGGCTGGCTGCAGGCCTGCCAGGAGGGTCCCCAGTACTCCGAGCAGAGGAGAGGCCACTGTCCCTCCCCCTGTCTCCTTGTGCCCTAAGATTCCTTTCAATGACCTGATGGCCCTGTCCCAGTAGCATGTAAGTGCCTTGGGGTAGGGACACTCTTATCCTGGTTCACTGCTGGAGCCAGCCCCAGCACCTAAAGGATGCCTGGCACATAGTAGGTGCTGGGGAAGTGTTTGTTGAATGAATGGATGCGTGAACCAGTAAATGAATGAATGAATGAATGAATGTCAGAATGAATGAATGCTCTCTTGTTTCCGGGCATTTGTACGAACTGGTCACTGTGCTTGGGACACTCTGCCCAGCTAGTGCCTCAGGTCTTTCAGGTCTCAGCTCAGCTGTCATCTCTTCCTGAGAAGACTTCCTGTCCTGCCAGTGAAGGTTATGTGCATCCGTTTTGCACCTGGAGTCTCCTATGCTCACACCTGTTGTGGAATTTAACACCCAGCATTATAATTGCTTGTTTGTACAGCCTCTGTCCCCCAGAAGACTAAATGCTCTGTTACAGCAGGGGTTGTCTGGGTCACCGGGGTATCGCGAGGCTTAGCCAAGTGCTCAACTAATATTTGTTTTTGGTGTGTGTTTTTTTAATATATTTTTATTGATTTTTACAGAGAGGAAGGAAGAGGGATAGAAAGTTAGAAACATCAATGAGAGAGCGACATCAATCAGCCGCCTCCTGCACACCCCCTACTGGAGACGTGCTCACAACCAAGGTACATGCCCCTAACCGGGAATCGAACCTGGGACCTTTCAGTCTACAGGCTGACGCTCTATCCACTGAGCTAGACCGGTTTTGGCGCCACTAACATTTGTTGAATGAGTGAGTCAGTGGGTCAATGGGAAGGAATAGGAAGCCATCGGCTGGGCTGCTGTCTCACCATCTCTTCACCGACTGCGGTGGCCTGAGCGAGGTGTGGACCAGGAGGGAAGGCGGGGCCTGAGCCCAGGGTCCAGGAGGCTGAGGTTCCTCCTCCAGCCATTAGCGTCTCCCAGGACCTGGGCTTTCATAACCAAGGTGCCCAGGGCCTCACCGACCAGGGCCTGCTGGTCTCCAGGTGGGGTCATCCTGTGAGGACATCCCCATCTCCAGAAGCCTGGTGGCAAAGCATCCCCAGGCTGGCCCTGTCCCCCGGCCCCACCCCTCAGCAGCCAGAAAGGCCGCGCCCGGAGCGCCCTCTGGTGGCAGAAGGCCCTGAGGCTCGGCTCAGGCTTGGCCTGGCGCCTACGGCCGGGCAGTCAGGGGTCCCAGGGAAGATGAGGTGGCTTCAGGGACCAGATGCTCAAGAAACTGGAAGCCGCTGCCAATACATAAGTGGGAGCAGGAAAAGTGGTATACGGTGAGGCTGCAGGGGGATTTGGGGGGCTCTGGGAGTGAGGCTCTCGTGTATACATTTGGGGATTCAACACACAGAGCACCTGACAATGTGGGAGCACCTGACAATGTCCCTGTCATCACAGATACTCATGCTCCGGGGCAGAAAGATGGTCAGGAAGCAGGGAACCAGGTCAAATGACGTCAGCCAGGGTGAGGGCTGCCTGGGGATGAGACAGAGAGAGATGGGGTGGGGATGAGACCAGGGGGGAGGGGGACTCTCTGTCCTGTGCAGAGGTGACTTGCGGGGAGAGGAGGGTTACCTTCCCAACTAGCTGAGTTTCTCCTCCCCAGATTGTATCTCTCCTGCTGCAGTGAGCGTTCCTTTAAATGTTTAGTTGGTGGCAGACTGGCTCAGCTCTCGACAGTGGGATGAATAAGGGGAGGCCAGGACCCATCGGATGAAATGAGGTCCAGGTGAAGCCCCCCTCAAGGCAGGTGAGAGGTGGCTTGGGGCAGACACTGTCCGCTTGGGGTGAGTCTCCTTGGCCCCCAGGCTCGGAGCTCAGGGCGGGGCCTTTGAAATCAGCGCCCCTGCGTGAGCACATTTCCGTTTACTGAACCTCCCTGAGCCTCCCTGTCTTCACCAGTAAAATGGGACCCTAACACCTCCCTGGAAGGCGTAGGGCTTCAGGGAGACAGCAGGTGAAGCTCCGGGCACACAGCACGTACTCCATGTTTACGTTCCCCACGGAGCCCCATCCCACCCACCAGCCGTGGGCCCCCCAGGCCAGCACTGCCGTGTCCCAGGGCCCGGAGCTGGGCCAGCGGAGCGCTGGATATATCTCAGCGCCCACGCAGCCCCTTCGCTGGAGCCTTCGAGCGGCTGGAACTGTCAACACCGGTCGCCCCCACCCTCCCTGTCACCAGGACAGACCGACCTGCTGGTGGAGGAGGCCGGGAGAGACAGACAGAGCCCTGGTGACATGTGATCCTAGATCCACCCCCGGAATCCCCCGTCTCGGAGACCAGAAAGGCCCCGGTTTTGCTTAAGCCGGTTAACGGTTTTCGTCGCTTGCTCTCTTCCTTTCTCGGGAGCCTCCAAGTCTCGAGGCTGCAGACCCGGTCCTTGAGGCAATCTTGTTAGCCACGGGGCTCAGGCAAATGGCTTTCTGGAAGGTAAAGTAGCAGCAGAGCAGACAGGGGAGCTTTGAAATCCAGCTCTGGCCAGAAATGAGAAAATAAGAAGGGAGTCTTTTGTTTGCTAACAAGAATAATAGCAGCAATAACAGCACCGAGAGCAGCGCCTGCCAGAGACCGTCGGGATGATGTATGTATGAGTTAGCGTTTTGAACACCGATGCGCCGTGTCGTTGATGAATGTTGATCATCCTCACCCACCCATTTGGCAGATCGGAAAACTGAGGCCCAGGCTTGCCTAAGATCACACAGCGGAACGTGGCAGGGCTGGGCCTTCTCATCCTAGCGCAGCTGCTCTTGAGCTTGACTTTAATTAAGTCACCTGCCCCTCCATCAGTCTCAGTTTCTTCATACCTAAAATACAGAATCGCTGAAACCGGTTTGGCTCAGTGGATAGAGCGTCGGTCTGCGAACTGAAAGGTCCCGGGTTCGATTCCGGTCAAGGGCATGTATCTTGGTTTCGGGTACATCTCCAGTAGGGGGTGTGCAGGAGGCGGCTGATCAATGTCTCCCCCTCCCCGGCTAAACGCTCAAACAGACTCACTACAGAAACAGCAGAATAGGGCAGAGAGCTGGGCTGCTGGGCCTCAGGATCCAGGTCACCTACTGCAGGCTCCCCACAAATCAAAGACTTTCCATTTCCTTCCCTCTCCCCTTCCCTGGCCTCTGGAGGACGAGCAGGTGAGCGGGTGAGCCGAGGGGTAAGCAACTGCTGCCTGGGCTGCACCCTGGCTGTGGAATGAGGAGGCTCCTACCTTGTTTCCCTGAAAGTAAGACATCCCCCGAAAATAAGACCTGCTTCCAGTTTTGCCTCTCGCTGTAACATAAGGCATCCCCCCCCAAATAAGACCTCCCCGATCATAAGGCCTCCCCCGCACATAAGGCCTCCCTGGAACATAAGGCCCCCAAAGCTACCGTCAGGCGTCTGACTCCTGATTTAAAGAGCCCTCGCCCTGCCTGAACAGCTCCGGCTGCGCTGCGGCCCATCAGGGAGCTGGTTTGTGATGACAACGACTACCGTACCATAGACAGGTCATACATTTCCTTTTTGTTGTTCAACAATAAATGTGTACCGTCTTCTTCTTCATGGAAAAATAAGACATCCCCTGAAAATAAGACCTAGCACATCTTTGGGAGCAAACATTAATGGAAGACACTGTCTTATTTTCGGGGAAACAGGGCAGCGAGAAGCTTCCCAGGAGAACTTGCCCTCGGGAATGACATGCACGAGGGTGTAGCTCCCGGTTGCTGGCCTCCAGCTGAAGTGCAGGCTTATGCCCACTCGGCTGGGGCAGGTGAACTCAGCGCAAAGGTTCCAGCGAAGCCGCCCAAGACTCACATTCCACGGCCTTTCCTGAGCACCTACTGTGTGCGAGGCCCGGTGCCCACCGCTTCGCCCCCTTCATCCCACTTACCCTCAGGGCCACCTCTGAGTCTGGGAGTCTTGCTCCCATTCTGCAGATGGCGAAGGAAGCTTCTTCAAGAGCCCACACGTGCCAAAACCGGTTTTGCTCAGTGGATAGAGCGTCAGCCTGCAGACTGAAAGGTCCCAGGTTCGATTCCAGTCAGGGGCATGTATCCTGGTTGCAGGCACATCCCCAGTAGGGGGCGTGCAGGAGGCAACTGATTGTTGTCTCTCTCATCGATGTTTCTAACTCTGTATCCTTCTCCCTTCCTCTCTGTAAAAAAAAAATCAATAAAATATATTTTTAAAAATATGAGCCCACAAGTGGTAAGAACACAGCCAGCTGCTAGCACTACGTGTATTTGCCATGTGCCAGGTATACTCAACGAGGCCTACCCATCTTAACGCATGTAATTCTCCCAACAGCCCTGTGAAGCAGATACTGCTCTTCTCCCCATTTGGCGGATGAGGAAACTGAGGCCCAGTGAGGCTAAGGCACTGGCGGGCTACAGACGTTTGTGAGTGATGGAGCTCGGATCCAAGCCCAGGCCGGCACCAGGGACCGCGGCAGAGCCAGAACCTGAGTCCGGTTCTTTGGATTCATGACCAATTCCTAAAAAACACGGTTATTCTTGGCCTGACACCCTTCGTGCCCATGGGAGGGAGGGAGGGGTGTGGAGGGACCGCATCTTCAGGAACTGAGAGGCAGCGTCAGCGGGACATTTCCCAGCAGCTATGGAACCCGGCTTAAGGGGCTTAAGCAAAATAAGCACTTCATTGGCTCCATGACAGGGGAGCCCCAGGGTGGATCTAGAGGTCAAATGAGGTCGCCCAGGCTGTCTGTCTCTCTCTCGGCCTCACCCGCCAGCAGGTCTGTCTGTCCTGTGACAGGGAGGGTGGGGGCGACCCATGTTGGCAGTTGCATCGGCTCCAAGGCTGCGGCGAAGGGGCTGCAGGGGAGCTGACATACAGCGGTACCTCGAGACACGAGTTTAATTCGTTCCGTGACCTCGAGGCGTGGGAAACTCTGAGACGCTCGAGTCGCGGTAAACTGGTGGGTCGTGTGCAGCCGGCCGATCCGCGCGATGACTCCTATCTCAACTGTTGCTCGTATTTCAAAGCCAAAATCGCTCGCTCGACGGCTCGTATCTCAAAAATCTCGTATGTTAGGGCACTCGTATCTCGAGGTACCACTGTACATCCAACGCTCTGCTTGCCGAGCTCCGTGCCCGGGTCTGTGGCACTGTGGCACTGTGGCCCAGCGGGGCACGGTTGCTAATTCATTTACGGGGGCAAAGAGGGTTCACCTATTCCTAATGTATGTCGGATACTGAAGAAGCCAAAGGTACCCCTCCTCCTGGTGCCTGAGGCCAGCTCACACCAGCACCTGTCCCCACACCTGTGACGCCACCAGATTCCTCCTCTCGGTGAACATTTATGGAGCCCCCGCCACCGACCGTGAATGAGGACTCCCTGCCTCCTGCAGCTCACTTTCTGGTAAGGGATCGGAGGGGGTCACAGCCACACAAGGGCCAATCAGCGTTGCCCCAGGGGATTAGGATATACTGTGATTGGCAGAGCTGGCCATATGCCCACCCCCTTTGGGAAGGTGGGTGGGACACTGGATCGACAGCCCCACCAGGTTGAACTGGGGCATGGGAGGAGGAGTGGGGGGAGATGGGGGTGGGGCAGGAAAATGGCAATCCCCTTTCTTGCCCAATAACTCCCCCCCCCCTTTGGGAGATTTTGGGTCACAGTACTGACAGAGGGAGACCAGGGTGTCCTTGAAGGCCTTAGCCATTGGCCTAGCCCAGGGAAAAGTCCCTCTGGCCTGCTCAGCAAGGTCAGGGGTCAGGACTGTGTACCCAACATTCAGTCTGGGAAAGGAGGAAATGATGGGGCAAAGTGGGGGCGGGGAGCCCGCGGTCGGGGGCGTGGGGGGGCGTGGGGTCTTGGCGCACCGCTAACGGAGAGGCCCGGGAGCCCTGTAGATTCCAGTCCTTTTCCTCTTCAGTCCTGCTTCCGCCTCCTGGCTCACAGGCTTTGAGAGAGAAGCCCCACCGCCAGCGTGGATAAACCGGAGCAGAATTTGGCCAAGCAGGGCACCGCGGAGCCTCTGACTGGCTCTGGGCGCTGGAGGAGCCAGGGGTGGCAGGGACCCAGGAACGACCACCCCCCGGCTGACTGGGTCCTGCCAAAACCCCACCGGACCCTGGGGTGGGCTGGGAGCTGAGAGCAGGCGTTCCCCAGGGCATGGCTGGGCCAGGCTGAGGCAGGTGGTCCCCAATGGACAAGAGCGGGGCCCCTGAAGGCAGATAAGCCGAGGAGCACCTCTCAGCTCTGCCCTTCTCCACGTGCCCTCCGACAGCTGACTTACTGGCAGGGCACCCGGTAAATAGGAGCCGTCAGCGGCAGGCCTGCAGGTGACCCCTCCCTGTCCTCAGCCTTCTCCCCATTAGACAAGGACCAAGAGCAGAGCGGGGCCACGCTGGGACGCTGTGCCACGCCAGGACAATGAAGCCCTCCTCCAGGACAAATCCATGGCGGGCAATAAAGCACTTGGCAGCAGCCCGAAGGCTGCCCTCGCCCTTCGGAGACGGAGAAAGGAGAGGCGGCTCAGGGTCTCTGGGAAAAGACCTTTCAACCTGCTCAGCAATCACACTTACCTGACTGCGTCCACCTGCCTCCGGGTCTGGGTAAAGGGACGGAACTCTGGAGGGCTGGCTGCCTGCGGGCACAGGAAATAGTGGGTGCAGAGGGCAGAGTCCTGAAAAGGGGCGTGGCAAGGACACACACCTCTCACCCTCCCCCTGCCTCGCCCGCCACCCCTTCTCCGATCCAGGGATGCTGGGGTCAGGATGAACAGCCTTGAAACTTCCAGACACAGGTCAATGATCAGCTCAGGCCCCTTCATCCATCCGGGCCAAGCTCTGCCCTCCCCTCCCTACCCATCCCACTCCCACCCCCGGCTCTGCAGACTCCATATGGATCCTCCACCCCCAGGCTGCCTTTGATGCTGCCTCATCTGTTCATTTATTCATTCAACACTCTTACATGGAGCATCCTCTGAGTGCTAGCAAACAGGGCAGAGTGGATGAGTGAAATTCAAGTTCGAAACTACAGAGCTGATGGGACCCAGCGTTGCAGCTCAACCTCAGGCACCTATTAAGAAAGAGGGCACTGCCGAGACCAGTTTGGCTCAGTGGGTAGAGTGTCGGCCTACAGACTGAAAGGTCCCAGGTTCGATTCCAGTCAAGGGCATGTACCTTGGTTACGGGTACATCTCCAGTGGGGGGCATGCAAGAGGCAGCTGATCGATGTCTCTCTCTCATCAATGTTTCTAACTCTCTATCCCTCTTTCCTTCCTCTCTGTGGAGAATCAATAAAATATATATTTTTTTAAATGTGTCCTCCAGCAAAATCCCTCCCTGAGACACGGGATGGCCCACCCCTCAGCAGGAATCAGCAGTGCCACCAAGATCCATGCAGGGGCCTGGGACCTCCGCAGGGGTGGGTGTGGAAATGGGGGGGGGGGATCCTGGGAGGTCTCTACATGCCCAGCCCAGCTCTCTCACCTGCCTGCCCCTCCGGCTGTGCCGGCCTCCGATCATTGGAATGCCAGGCAGCACCCCCAGACAATTTTATCACACTCGGTATAATGTGTAAATACCATTAAGTTAGACAGATTTTCTCATTAATTCTCGGTCCCAGTGACAGACCAGGAATTAACACAATTGATTTTCCAGTCCCTACTCATTATCAATCATCCCCAGAACTTAGTCACATTTCATCTGTTCCACCTGCGCCCCGGCATCTATTCGGAGACTTCAACCTACATTAAACTAACAAAGAGCAATGGGCACAGCTGGGTTAGGCCTGGGCTCCGGCGGGGATGATCAAAGCACCCTCTCGTGGGCAAGAAGCGGGAGGAAGGGGCAGGCTATTTAAGGACACAGTGCAGTGGGTGCTGAGGCGAGAGAGCTTTCGTCACCGTATCAGCTATGAATCGCTGCGTGACAAACCCTCCTAAGCCTGGTGGCTTAGGACTAGTGTCTTCTCTGCTCTTGAATCTGTGGGTGGACAACGGGCGAGTCCCTCCCGGGTTCACTGGTGTGCGTGAGCTGGTGGCTGGGTGGCCAGGGGGTCTATTGGTGAACGTGGCCTCGTGCCCATGTCTGCTGGTTGGTGCTAGCCGTCGGCTGGATGGTCTGGGGACCTCAGCTGGGACAGCTCATCTCTGCTTCCTGTGGCTTCTCACCCTTCGGGGGACTGGACGACTCCTTCACCTGGCCGTGTCCCGTGTCCCGAGTGGAGGGAGCAGAAGCTGCAAAGCCTGTCGAGGCCGAGGCTGGATGGAAGTCGTACGGCATGGCCTCTGCCATGTACTATTGGTCAAAGTAAGTCAAAGACTACCCTCACTGGTTTGGCAGAGTGGATAGAGCATCCGTCTGCGGACTGAAGGGTCTCAGGTTCAATTCCGGTCAAGGGCACATAGCCAGGTTGCGAGCTCCATCCCCAGTAGGGGGCATGCAGGAGGCAGCCGATCAATGATTCTCTCTCATTATTAATGTTCCTATCTCTCTATCCTTCTCCCTTCCTCTCTGTGAAAAACCAATAAAATATACAGTGGTACCTCGAGATACGAGTGCCCTAACATACGAGTTTTTGAGATATGAGCCGACGAGGGAGCGATTTTTGCTTTGAAATACGAGCAACATTTGAGATAGGAGTCATCGCGCGGATCGGCCAGCTGCACGTGACCCACCAGTTTACCACGACTCGAGCGTCTCATAGTTTCCCACGCCTCAAGGTTACGGAACGAATTAAACTCGTATCTCGAGGTACCACTGTATATATTTTTTTTTTAAGTCAAAGGCCAATGCAGGTTTACAGGATTGGGAAAGAGATTCTGCCTCTTGATGAGATGAGTGTGGGGTAATGGTTATGCAGAGGGATATGCCACCGGGAGGGGCGCCTTGCAAACAGGATCCCACAATCTCCAACCAGGCTCCCGGGCCCTCCAATGGGCAGCTTCTCTCTGACCATTCACACTAAGAAGAGCTGTCTCTCGCTCCAAACCCGACTCTGTTACCCATCAGAGCAGGAGAGAAATGCGCACTCCAGCCACCTGAGCGGCAGCCACCTCCCACACTGAGTGAAGGGACAGGATGTGGGTCGCGGGGAGGGAGATGACCATGTCAGACGCTTACGCCTCCCCTCAGTCTGACTTCCCTGGAATGCTTCTGGGCCATCTGACCCCCAAGACTGAGGAGCATGGATTCAGAAATTGCCAATTAATTTTAGTATTAGCAAGAGCACGTACACTTACAGAGGCCAGTCTTTGGCAAACAGAGTGTGTGCCGTGTATAATGCCCTCATTCCGAGTCCAAGTGGAGAACCATGTGGAGCATGCACTGCTTTCTGCGATCTGAGCCGTCCCTCCCTGCGAGAGATGATCTCACTTCAGAGATACCATTTTGGAGGTATTAACCATCTCCCCTCGGAAAGGGCTTCTGGGATAAACATTTCACTGAGGTGCCATGCACATTCACGAGGGGGCACAGGTCTAAGTGTCTAGAGGTAAAGTCCCTGCACCTGTCTAATCTGTGATGAAACCCCATCTGGTCCCTCAAGGAGAAGCACTCACCTGACTTCTGACATCATAGGTTAGTTCTGCAAGGTTGGGGGGGCAGAGGGCAAAAGTAGGTTTACAGGTGTTTATATGGAAAATAATACAATAATTCTTTATAATAAAAGCCTAATATGCTAAGTGTCAGGTCGTCCTGTTGGCCGTTCAACCAATCAAGGCGTAATATGCTAATGGTATCCTAAGGCCATTCAACCGCTCACTATGATGTGCACTGACCACCAGGGGGCAGATGCTCCAACCGGTAGTTTATCTTGCTGCTGGGGTCTGGCTGATGGGGACTGAGCAAGATGGGCCGAATATGCCCTGGATCCCTCTTGAGGTCCCTCCCTGGCTGGCCAACCTCCTTCATCCCTCCCCACCCCAATCGTGCACCAGTGGGGTCCATCAGCCTGGCTGGCACCCTCTCACAATCTGGGACCCCTTGGGGGATGTTAGGGAGCCAGTTTCGGCCCAATCCTGCAGACCAGACTGAGGGACCCCCCAGTGCACAAATTCATGCATTGGACCTCTAGTTAGTAAGTAATAATACAAGAATAAACTGTGTTCACATACTCACAACTGTAAACTACTTTTGCAGCAGCCTGTGTATTTGTAGGGAGATGTTTTTTTGGTGTGTTTTTTTTTTTATTGATTTTTTACAGAGAGGAAAGGAGAGGAATAGAGACTTAGAAACATTGATGAGAGAGAAACATCGATCAGCTGCCTCCTGCACGCCCCCTATTGGGGATGTGCACGAAACCAAGGTACATGCCCTTGACCAGAATCGAACCTGGGACCTTTCAGTTGCAGGCCAACGCTCTATCCAATGAGCCACACCGGTTTCGGCTGTAGGGAGATGCTTTAAGGAGGTGCATCTGTCCTGCCCAGGTCCCACCCTGGGAGAAGACTGAGTGGCTGTCACTGCCTTCAGGGCTGTGGGAGTCCCTGCTCGGGGCAAGGAGATGGCCTTCCAGCTTCTCAGGGCTCCTCTCCGTCCTAAGTCCTCGAGTGTCATCCTGAGGGCAGCATCCTTCGCTCCAGAAAGCACCTCTTTGCCACACCGGATCTGAGCATCAGAGCAGGGGAAGTGGGGACCAGGGGACCGAAGTGCAGGGGAGGGGAGAAAGAGCCACCCCTGGTAAGCAAGCTTTTGGGGGTTCCAGCCCATTTCCTCTCATTTTCTCCTGGATGCTGATCCTCATCCAATCCACTGGGGAATGTGGGCAAGCTGAGAAACGGTGCGTTAATGCTGGCGTGGAAGGCAGGAGAGCTGGCGGGGATGCAGTGAGGTGGGGTGGGGTGGGGGGGGCGCGCAGGACTTCCTTAGTGCTTCCTGGAGCAGAGCAAAGTGGGCGGGCCGCAGGGCAAGGGGCACATCCTCCCTCAGTTCGGGAACGAAGTGGGAGCTCACCTAGATCATCACTAGACAATCATCCTCATTTTTATGGGAGCCACTTCAGATGAATGCTAATGTGCTTTATGATGTGACTTTTTCAGAAGTCCTGCGACGGGAAGTGAAAGAGGTTCTGCATACTGAGTAGGGAGAGGTTACGAAGGGCATCTCTGCCTGGTGGGCACCTCCCCGTTTAATTAGCTCCCTAATTCATGCCAGGTAAAGAGGGGATGACAGAACAGGGCCCCTCGACCCCCCCTACTCAATGATCAGGTTCTCTCTGCTTTCATCAAAGCTGTCTGGGTGGACAGGGCACCCTCTGCCCTGGGAAGCCCTTGCTGGCAGGGGGCCTGAGCTTCACCTACCATCAGCTCCACGGCCCCAGGGGCAGGGAGGAGGCAGGCACAGAGCAGGGCGAGGCCCATGGAAGGCAGCCGGGTCAGGGGAGATGGAGGAGATGCTGGGGCCTCTGTCTCCACCCCATCTCTGCCCCCTGTACCCCACTGAGAGGTGGAGGAGGACCTGTGCAGACAGAGGTGACCCCATCTCAGAGTTTTTGGGATTTGAAGGTCAGCAGAGCATAAAAAGCCCCCTCCTGCCAAAGCTGGTTTGGCTCAGTGAATAGAGTGACGGTCTGTGGACTGGGGGGGGTCCCAGGTTCGATTCCGGTCAGGGGCATGTACCTTGGTTGCGGGCGTGTCCCCAGTGTGGGGTGTGCAGGAGGCAGCTGATCAATGTTTCTAGCTCTCTATTCCTCTCCCTTCCTCTCTGTAAAAAATTAATAAAATATATTAATTCGGCCAGGGGCAGAAAGGCTGGGGCAGTTCTGTGCTCTTACACTGCCAGTCTCAAAGCAGAATGGGGCAGCTGTGTGGAACCAGGTCCTTCTCAGAACTGAAATTCCTAAAGCTCCCCCTAAAATCCCCAATTCCCTCAGACAGCCCCGCCGCCCCCTCTTCGGACAGCAGCCCATGGGCTGGCCCCTTCTCATCTCTGGGGCATCAAAACTTGCCCACTTGGCCTGGCATTTGTTTGGGGGCCCCATCCTCAGTTCTCCATGGTGATGGCAGATATTTTTTTTCCCCCTCTGCGAGAGCTTGTATATTAGCGCGGACCTTTGGGAAATACCAGGCCTTCATTCCGAGGACTGGTTCACGGGGGAATTGGAGGCACCTGGCAGGTCGCTGCAGCGCCATTTCGGTGCACGAGAGCCTCTGAGCTGCCATTAAATCACGGCTCTGGAGTAAGTAAGAGCGTGTACTTTCTTCCCGGGGAAAGTTCCCGCCTGCGGACGAGCTAGCTGCTGCCAGGTGGGGGCTAAGCCTTTAAGAATGTGCTCTGCCAAAACCAGTTTGGCTCAGTGGATAGAGCATCGGCCTGCAGACTGGAAGGTCCCAGGTTCAATTCCGGTTGGGGGCATGCACCTGGTTGCGGGCACATCTTCATGTAAGGAGCATGCAGGAGGCGGCTGATCAATGTCTCTCTCTCATCGATGTTTCTAACTCTCTATCCCTCTCCCTTCCTCTCTGTAAAAAATCAATAATATATATATAAAAGAATGTGCTCAGCATGCCCCGCCGGCCTGGCTTAATGGCTGAGCATCGACTTACGAACCAGGAGGTCACAGTTCAATTCCCCGGCATAGGCCCCGATGGCGGGCTCCATCCCCAGGGGGGGCCGCATGCAGGAGGCCGCTGAGCCATGATTCTCAGCATTGATGTATCTCTCTCTCCCTCTCCCTTCCTCTCCGAAATCAATAAGAATATATTTCTTAAAAGCAAGAACGCGCTCAGCCGCAGATGGTCGAATGGATGCACGAATGACTCACAAGCAAAAATGGAACTCAGGACCTCATCTCATCAGCCTTGACCTCATCCCACCCTCTAGGCCAGTGGTTCTCAACCTTCCTAATGCCGCGGCCCTTTTCATACCGTCCCTCATGTTGTGGTGACCCCCACCCATAAAATTATTTTCGTCGCTACTTCATAACTGTCATTGTGCTATTGTTAATGAATCGTAATGTAAATATCTGTGTTTTCTGATGGTCTTAGGCGACCCCTGTCAAAGGGTCATTCGACCCCCAAATGGGTCGCGACCCACAGGTTGAGAACCACTGCTCTAGGCTCTGACAGTCCAGACGGAAGGCCCCAGGTCCCCATCACCCCTTCGTCTTACATCAGCTTAGGGTTCCCAGGGCGTGGACCTAGGCGAGAACACAGGCCCCTCCTCCCAAAGGGGTCAAGGGCAGCTCCTCCCCCAGGCTGGCCCAGGCCACTCAGAGCAGGCGGGGGGAGGTCCCTCCCTACAACCACTGCACCCCGCCCTCAAAGTCCCACAGAAGGGCCAGCTTCCGGAGAGAGCCTGAAATAGACACACATCTCTGTCTCTCTACCCCCATCCTGTGCGTAAGTGCCTGTTAGGGATGAAGGGATGGGAACAGAGGACAATAACATCTGTTTTTCCAACAAGCCAGTGACGATGCAGATCTGGGGGAGGTGGGAGGGGGTAGGGGGGAGCGGGCATCAGCACTGGGCCCAGCTGCAGCCCTGCAGCTGCGGAAGCAACTGGCGCTCTGATCGTTTCTCAGAGATTATCTCCCAAACAGCCGCTGCTCGCCGGTTTGCTTTATCCCCGCCCGGGGAGCCCTCTCTGCTCTCCGCAGGATCAGGCCGCCTCGCTCTTGCTTTTTACCTCCAGCCTGGGCTGGGCGCTGGTTTCAGGGGGAACCTGGAAGTCACCGTCCTCCAATCTCATCCTTCCCTCTCGAGGCTGGGACCGAGCCTGGTGGAAAGAGCTGGGGGGTAGGAGGCCACGCACTGGCTTTTAATCCCCCGCTGGCTCCTGGCTCTGCACCTGGGGCGGTGGTATCTGTGTCGGGTCCTTGAGCACAAGGGTTTCCCCTCTTGTTGCAAGAGCCTGTTTTCTCATCAAGAAGATGGGAACTCGCCGAGACCGGTTTGGCTCAGTGGATAGAGCGTCAGCCTGCGGACTGAAGGGTCCCGGGTTCGATTCCGGCCAGGGGCATGTACCTTGCTTGCAGGCACATCTCCACAGTGGGGCGTGCAGGAGGCGGCTGATCGATGTCTCTCTCTCATCGATGTTTCTGACTTTCTATCTCTCTCCCTTCCTCTCTGTAAAAAATCAATAAAATATATTAAAAGAAGATGGGAACTCGCATACCTCCAGCCTGGAACGGTTAGGAGTTCCAAAGGTAAAGCCCACCCATGTGAGCCCAGTCCAGGTCAGAGGGCAGAACTGAGGAGGGCGGTGTGGTTCCTATAGGTGACGCTGTGGGAAGATGCTCTCGCCTAAAGATGGTGTCCACCATGCCCGGCTGGTGTGGCTCAGTGGTTAAGCATCGCCCTATGAACCAGGAGGTGACGGTTCGATTCCTCGTCAGGGCATATGCCTGGGTTGTGGGCTCCATCCCCAGTGGGGGGTGTGCAGGAGGCAAGCAGTCAATGATTCTCTCTCATCTTGATGCTTCTATTCCTCTCTCTCTTTCCCTTCCTCTCTGAAATCAATAAAAAACAATGGTGGGTTTTGTTTTTTTAAAGGTGATGTCCACCAAATGTATAGGAGCCGCACTTCTGCTCTAGATCGGGGATGGCTGAGGTGGCCTCCATGTCAGACCGCACACAGCAAACAGAATTATCCTGTTCTCAACGGGAGGAGCCTCTCTTTCAAGAGGCCCCTACCTCTTCTGTCTCTCCTCCAACACCCAAGGCAGCCAGAACGAGAAGCCCCATGTGCAGGGGACGTTCAGGGGGAGCTGAGAAAAGGTGGGGGGCGGGGGGAGAGGCAGGAAAGGGAAGGGGGAGGGAGACAATGACAAGAGACGCAGCTGTGGTTCTTTCGACATTTTTAAAGAAACTGACATCGAGATTGATAAACACAGCAAAGTGTGAACACGGAAAGGATCGTTTACCAAAGGAGTGCAGCATTCAGAGTCGGAGAGGAGAGGGTTTGGGTCCAGGTGCTGCCATTCCGTGGCCAGGTGACCTTGAGCAAGTCACATGACCACTCAGCCGGTGAAACGAGCTGGCACGCGGCTCTCGGGGGACACAGGATGAGAGGCTCAGGGAGAAGGGCTTGGGGAAGCCCAGGTTGTGCGGACTCAGAAGACGGAGACTCACTGTGGTCAAGGTTGGGGGGTGTGGGTGCACCCCTACCCCTTCCGTCCCTCCCTCCTCTTCTCCATCTGAGGACCGATGGCAGGGAGTGAAGGACAGACACCTTCCTCCAAGCAGCCCCGGCCACCTCCAAAAACGGCCACCCAGGGCCAGTCACCTGACCCACCGAGAGGGCTTAGAAAGCTAGCTGGAGGGCCATGCAGGGCGGGCGGTGGGGTTCCAGGCAGCGCCTGGCCGCTCCCAGGACACAGGGACCCTCCCCCCCGAGGAAGCAGGTCTTCCTGGCCGTCAGGCAGAGCGACATGAGCTGTCGCCACAATGGCCTGGCCCGGCCACAGCACCCCTCCCCACTAGACTCATGTGGGTATCTGTGCTCGTCACCATGCCCTCACTGTCCCTTCCCAGAAGAGGAAGGGCGGCCCGGTACCCAGCCTCAGCTCTGAGCTGGAGGATAACGCAGCTCCATCTCCCGGCCTCTCCTCCGTCTCCCGCCTCTGCCCCAGCGGCTCCGGGCTATCATTTGCTCGCAGTCCCCGGGGTTTCCTTTTATCCTCCCTGGAATTGCGTGGAGATTGGTTCTCCGGTAATTGAGACTGTTTTACAAGGTGTCGCTCGCTCGTTGCCTTGGTTCCTTCATTGTCGCCTCTCTGAGGCCCAGAATAAGAACTGCCCTGGTGGGGAGGGCTGCAGCAGGGGGAGGGGGCGGGGGTTATAAGTGTCTCACCTGTGCACACATGCATGTGGGAAACATGTTTTGTTTTTTTAAATATATTATTGATTTTTTACAGAGAGGATGGGAGAGGGATAGTTAGAAACATCGATGAGAGAGACATCGATCAGCTGCCTCCTGCACGCCCCCTACTGGGGATGTGCCCGCAACCAAGGTACATGCCCTTGACCGGAATCGAACCTGGGACCTCTCAGACCACAGGCTAACGCTCTGTCCACTGAGCCAAACCAGTTTTGGCGGGAAACATGTTTTTTAATGTGACAACCCTGGTAAAACAGACTTCAGCCTCTGGCTGTCCCTTCCCTTGCTGGACTTTGCAGGACCCTGAGGAGCTGAGGTTACCTCCCCCCAGGGCATAATTGGGGAATAGGAACCCCTGAAAATTCCCTTCTCCTAGAGATTCCTAAAGCCCTCTGAATGACACGCCACCCACAACCACGGAGAAGCCACCCTGATAGTCTCTGTCCTCAAGGCCAGAACCTCAGGGGTACTGGGCTATGGTACTGGGATTCTAATCTCACACAACCAGGTCTGGCTCCCCCTCAACTCCCTCACAAAACCTGTGTGGGCACCAGAGCAGAGCCCCCAGGAAATCACCCAAGGGACCCCCACACCCAGTTTCACAAGGAAGCGTTCTTTTTCTTTCCCTTCTTCCTCGCTCTCTCATAAGCTCCGTGAGGGCAGGGACTGGTCTTGTTTGTCTTCTATTTTTAATTTTTCTTTTTCTTTTCTTTTTTTTTTTTTTACAGAGAGAAAGGGAGAGGGATAGAGAGTTAGAAACATCGATGAGAGAGAAACATCGATCAGCTGCCTCCTGCACACTCCCTACTGGGGATGCGCCTGCAACCAAGGTACATGCCCTTGACCGAAATCGAACATGAGACCCTTGAGTCTGCAGGCCAATGCTCCAGCCACTGAGCCAAACCAGGCAGGGCTATTTTTAATTTTTTAACACGGTGACTGGCACTTCTCGGGCCTTCCATAAATGTTTGTTGAATGAGTGAATGAACGGGCCCACACTGTGAAGGACACCCCCCTGGCCAATCCCGGTTTGGCTCAGTGAATACAGCGTCGGTCTGCGAACTAAAAGGTCCCAGGTTCGAGTCCGGTCAAGAGCATGTACCTTGGTTGCGGGCACATCCCCAGTAGGAGGTGTGCAGGAGGCAGCTGATCGATGTTTCTAGTTCTCCATCCCTCTCCCTTCCTCTCTGTAAAAAAATCAATTTAAAAAAAATTTTTTTTTCTTAAAAAAAAGAACATCCCTCTGTCAGCCATGTCCTCACCCTTCAGTGGGGAGCTCTGAGATTATAGAGAAGCACCCACATTCTAACACAGTCATCAGTGGCAGGGGAGAGGAGGTTTGCTTTATGAGGCGCCCGCTACAGACCGGGCACCATGCTGGGAACTATGAATAGCACCTCACTTTCACTCAAAACCACCCTCATCCTCCTTGGCAAAGAAGGAGTGGGAGCTGACAGAGGTTGCACCGCTTGGCTGAGGACATCCGGGTGAGGGCCACAGCCTGGGCTTCCGCCCAATGCTGGCAGCGTCCAGAGCGTTTCCCCAGACAGGCTCCAGGACGGCGTGAGGGATGCCCGCGTGGGTCTTTCCCCCTGAGATCGCAAGCTTCCAGAGGACAGGGGCCAGGTCTTCTTCGCCATTGTGCCCCAGCGGCTGACCACGTGTTGTTAACATAATACAGTGGTACCTTGAGATACGAGTTTAATTCGTTCTGTAACTTTGAGGCGTGGGAAACTATGAGACGCTCAAGTCGCGGTAAACTGGTGGGTCATGTGCAGCCGCAGATCCGTGCGATGACTCCTATCTCAAATGTTGCTCGTATTTCAAAGCAAAAATCGCTCGCTCGATGGCTCGTATCTCAAAAATCTCGTATGTTAGGGCACTCGTATCTCAAGGTACCACTTGACTCGCTCAATTAACCGAGTGGCAGGCTGGCCTTGCAGCCGCCTGCACAGATGCCGGAGAGGATCAGAGGCCCGAAGACGAGGCTCGCCAGCAGCTGGGATGATGGGGCCTGGAGAAATTCATCTCTGTCCTCTCTCCCAGACGTCCTTCTCCCACAGCCCTGTGAGCTCTGCTATGAACTTGGGATGGCACCGGGGTCACTGAGGGGTAGGTGATCTCTGCACTGCTCAGGGTGATTCCTTAGGGCGGAGGTGTGCCTGATCTTGAACCCCAGGACAGAGATGGCCCAGAGCAAGCTCTCAGGAGGCCAGGGACCGTGGCCATGGAAAGTGACAGCTAAAAGGCCCTCGCTGCTCACAACTGGTGACAAAAGTGACCTTGGACTCCCTTGGCATCTCCAAGGACCCCCACCACAGAGACAGTCTGCCCATTCCCCTCCCAGGATGCTTCCCGGGGGCCTGGTCCTCCAATGCCGTACATTGGCATCTGGGCTGATGTAAGGCCCCACATCGCTCCCGCCTGTTTCTCAGCAAGGAGGTGTCAGGGTGTTTCGTTCTCCAGGCTTTGACCTTGCCCGTGGTGTGCTGGGTCTTCACACACCTGCCTCAACGCCGAGGTTGCCTGTGCAGCCAGAGGTTAATTAAAAAAAAACTTCTATGCTCTCCAGCTGGGGGAATTGGAGGCACCTCCACTTTGTTCTTTTTTTTTTTTTTTTTTT
>JAAGEH010000227.1:612587-642392 GCA_011751065.1 Lasiurus cinereus
AGAATCGAACCTGGGACCTTTCAGTCCGCAGGCCGATGCTCTGTCCACTGAGCCAAACCGATTTCGGCGGCACCTCCACTTTGAAGAAAACAATCAGCCTTCTGGCCATCTCTTCCTAGAAGTCTTGATCCCTGCTCATCATCACCTCTTCCTGGAAGCCTTCCTGATTACCTCCATCCCGCGCCCTATCTCTCACCTCAATGCACTGTGTTTATCAGTGTTTATTCTAGAGTTAACATGCACCAGCCCCCTCTCACGGAACCTACACAGCGAATCTTCTGTGTCCCAAACACGCGTCACTATCACTTCGTGGTGCTGCTCCCCTTGAATGTGGGGAGGGGCTCTCAGTCTCCCCGAGGTGGCCAGCACATTCCTGATGCGGGCACTCTGAATCAGTGGCCCGGTGAGAAATATAAGAAGCAGAAAAAGTAGAGGCAGACAGAAGAAAAAATGGAGACAGGCAGATGGAAGAACAGGAACAGAAATGTGACCTGGGGCTAGAGCTCCCGTGTCACTGTAGGTGAGCAAGTGACCACTCTGTTATTCAGGGATGGGCAGACTTTGACCTGAAACTTGAGCCCGGCCAGCCAGCCGAAGTAGGTTAGACACACGGGCTTACTGATCCCTGCAGAGCCGGCCGGCCTCCTGGGGAGCTGACGGGCAGAGAGCCTAGGGCCTGAGGGGCCCCATCTTAAAGACAAGAGGGCAGAGAGCCGAAACCGGTTTGGCTCAGTGGATAGGGTGTCAGCCTGCGGACTGAAGGGTCCCAGGTTCGATTCCGGTCAAGGACATGTACCTCGGTTGTAGGCACATCCCCAGTGGGGGGCGTGTAGGAGGCAGCTGATGGATGTTTCTTTCTCATCGGTGTTTCTAACTCTCTATCCCTCTCCCTTCCTCTCTGTAAAAAAATCAATAAAATATATTGAAAGGTCCCAGGTTCGATTCTGGTCAAGGGCATGTATCTTGGTTGCGGGTGCATCCCCAGCAGGGAGAATGCAAGAGGCAGCTGATCGATGTTTCTCTCTCATCGATGTTTCTAACTCTCTATCCCTCTCCCTTCCTCTCTGTGAAAAATCAATAAAATATATTTAATAAAAAAAGGGGGGGGGGGACCAGTGCCAGGACTGAGGGCAGCATCCAAGCAGGGTCCATGGCACCTCCTCTCCCTCCAACTGCTCCTCTCCCCTGTCAGGTGTCAGGCTTGGGGTGCCCTGAGAGTCATACCACTCAGGGTTGCCTCTAGGGACATGTTAGCAACATAGCAGGGCCCAGACCAACTTCCCTTGACGCCCGTAACCTGGATGGGAGCCTGTGATCAACACCCTCACTGTCCCTTGCACACCTCCCCAGAGCTCCTGCATTCTGGAGGCAGGGCAGGGGCACTGAAGTGGTCTGAGCCTTCCAATTATAGGTCCCCCCACCCTAGGAACCTGTCGCAGGCCCTCCTGAAGAGCCCAGACTGGCTCGCTCCTCCTCACCTCTGCAGGCAGGCGACCCAACTCGCTTTACACCCTGCTTGGCGTCCGGGCTGCGTCACTCCTGGTGAGAGGGCTGTCTCAATGTGAAGAAGGGCAAGTCACAAATGTCAACTGGCTGAGATCCGCGTGCCAGGTTCTTGCCAGAGGCACTCCTCTTGCGCCAGCCTGCACAGTCTGAGCCCCGTAATGAAAGGGGCTGACAGTCCATTAGCAGCAGAGTGGCCGCAGGGCTCGGAGGCAGGGAGCCGTCAACCACCTCACTTCAAAGGCTTTTGACAGTGAAGTCAACTGTGTGTGTGTGTGTGTGTGTGTGTGTGTGTGTGTGTGTATGCGCACGCGCACAGGTGCCTGTGTGTGTGCATAATCTAAAATGGAAAAAAAAAAGGAATATCAACCACAACTGTGCCTGTAAAACTGGGCGGACAGACAACAGTCTAAAACCAAGAAGAGAAGCCGAAACCGGTTTGGCTCAGTGGATAGAGCGTCGGCCTGCGGACTGAAAGGTCCCAGGTTCGATTCCGGTCAGGGGCATGTACCTTGGTTGCGGGCACATCTCCAGTGTGTGGGGCGTGCAGGAGGCAGCTGATCAATGTTTCTCTCTCCTCGATGTTTCTATCTCCTTTCCTCTCTGTAAAAAATCAATAAAATATTTTAAAAAAAAAGAGAAATAAGGATCCTGCTCCCCACCTGTGGCCCGATAGCACTGGGATGGGCAGGACCTGCGCCTTCCTTGTCCTGGACACAATCCACCTCCGATCACATTGATCTTCACGGAAGCCAGAGTTCACCGACTCAGCTCCGCTTCAGGCCAGGTCACGGGCTCCGATGTTTTGCTTGTTTGAATGCAGGGATAACAGGAGAGTTAATACGATAATAAATGATGGGTTTGCATCTTCCTCACCTCACGCAAGAGGCCAGCCTGGGGCTCCCAAAGGCACCCTGAGTGGGACTTGGTGCAAAGGTCTTGCGAGGGGTGGGGAAGGAGAGAAACACCGTGAATAGGGGAGGTAGACAGATAGGTCATGGAGAGAAAGGGTGCTTCTCAGAGATGGGGCAGAAATGGGGCTGGGGTGGCAGGGACAAGTGCCCTGCAGGCCCACGGTACCCTTTCAGAGCAGAGTGTCCAAGCAGCAAGAGGAGGTTCCGGGGCTGAACCCCAGCATGGCAGAGCAGAGAAGCGGCCGTAGAGACAGTGAGCCAATGGAGCAGGGCCCAGCCAGCATCTCTGGCTCCCCGTCATCCCCTCACAGAGGGCCAGCAATCCTGGGCTGAGGGCCAGCCTGAGAGGTGGCTCAGGTTAAATCCCCAGCCACCCCACTGGCTAAATCTGGATCACAGATACAAAGGCATGTGATGTGTGTGTCCCGGAGTCATTAATAAAAAATCACACCCTCCGCATCTATTGTCAGCATTCCAGGGATCTCGCCCTTTGAATGGTATAGTTGATTTTGGGGATCCAAGTATATTGCTTCATATGTATTCATGCTAAATGTTTCCTTTGACACATCAAAGCAGCCTTTTGATCTGTTGTCATTTTATAAGCTCTTCCTCAAAGATTTACAAGGCCAGCGATTTGGGCTGCCTAATTCCAATCAGTGTTGAACCTGGCTGGGCAGAGGGCAGAGGGCAGAGGGCAGAGGGCAAGCGCACACTTGCCGCCAAAGGCTTCCTCGTCTGCTGACAGTGACACGCTGATTCGTGAGCTCTCGCGCAGCTTGTACAGTCTCCCAGAAATTCGTCCAACTAGACGGCTGTCTATTTCTCTCTTTGTTCATAAAGATGTATTGTCAAATGCCTCGCTGAAACCCAAATGTACTCCACCTCCTACACGTTCTCAATCTATCAGCACAGAGGCCCTCTCAAGGAAAAAGAAAGATGAAAGCAGGGAAGGACAGAAGGAAACTCGGTTAATCTGGCTCTTGATAAATCCATACAAGCTCTGGAGTGGTCCCTACTGTCTTTTCTAAGACTCCACCAAATCTGGTCCAATCCTAGCCCAGCTCATCACTAAAGATCGCGTACCCCATCCCACCCCCACCGAATACCCCAATGCCCCCGTGCTGGTCTCCAGAGATTTATGAACCAGAGTTCATAGACAAGAAGATAAGAAGTAGCAGCAAAGCCAAGAAAAACTGGAAACGTCATTTTGATTTGATTTTATTAACAAGTCGAAAGAAAATTTCATTGAATTAGGGATATAATATAAATTACGGTGACCTGCATATAAAACCTGGCATCAAGTTTGGCCTTTTAGAAACATTTATATATAAAAAATAGGCATTAGAATCTGCACCAGAACACCAGGTGGAGGCTGACGCCCCAACAGGAGCGCTTACAAAGGTGGGTGTGGTCTGCGGGCGGATGCAGAAGGTCTTGGTCCTCCAGCCTCAGGCTGAGCCCTCTGGGAAACGGTCTGCTCTGAGGAGGGGCCAGGGAGCTGGCCTCCAGGCAGGACCCGGTGAGCACCAAAACGCCATCAGCCGGGCGTGAAACGAAGATGGTGCTGGAAAGAAGGGCCGCTTCCCTAGTTCCTGGACTCTGGCCGCTAGCTGAGGGTTCAGGATCTCTACAAACCACCTTCAACTTTGAGGAACTTCTGCAATTTCCAGATATGTTTTTTCTAAGTACTAATTCCAACTCAAGGAGCCAAATCATATAATTAGCCTGATTTTCAGGACTAAGGACTAATTCTATGTCATTTTCTGCAGGTCAAGTCTCTGAAATAGCTATCAGAATGGCCACGGTCACAACAGAAAAATATAACAGTGATGCCCTCAATCTATTTCAGTCTTAGACCAAATGCAACTGAGCAAATCTAGCCCAGAAATTACACTTCACAGGCAATGAAATGAAAAGGGACTTTGATCCACATTGGAATTCCCCCATCCTGGGCGCAAACTATCTTTGCACAAGGCAGTGGAAGGTTGTGCGAGAGGCAGGGTCAATGTGGCACATCTGTCTTCAAGGAGACAGATGACAAGTCTGCCTGTTCCTTCTCTGGCAGGCCTGTCATCTGTCTGAACGGGGTCAGGAGGGACCTTTCTTTCTGCCCAGGGCCATTTGGGTATTTTTCACATTATCCGTGGGCCATACGAAATCACCGACTTACACATCAGCCTGCTGTGTTTAGCCAAACCCTTAATTCTCTCACCCCTGATGCCTTGGCAGGGCCAGGCCAAATGTTCAGGCCGAACATTCCCCACCCTGGTCCATTGGCTTATTCCTTCAGGGAGGAGCTGATGGCCCTGGCCTGCTGGCCCTGTGGCTCAGGGGCAAGTGGCAACCATCCCGGACTCCGTTGCTGAGCTGCTGCCCACAGAGTCAGGATGCCAGGCTGGGAGAAACACAACGGGCACCTGACAGTAACGGAGGGTGGGCGCCAAGGAGCAACAGGAAAGGCAACTGGGCAGGACGAAGAAGCCTTGTGGACCGGAAGCAGCTGGCAAGGGGAGCAGTTGCCTCTATAACCTCTACAATTTTGGGGCTCCTCACAGTAACTGAAAGGGCTGAGAGTCGTCCATTCCCCCCCGCCTCCACCCCCAGCCTTTCCCACAAAGGGAAACAGCCGCCCTACCCAATTCCCTCCGGAAGCAGAGATTTCCCCAGCTTCCTCCAGGAGTGGGTCTTTTTTGCCCTTCCCAGTCCTCACGGGGGCGCCTGACACTCTGCCTCGACTGTGGCAAGACGTGAAAAGAGAGAAAACGAACATAAGCCTCTGAATCAGCATTTAGGCAAACAGCCCGGAGGCCGTTAGGCTGTCAACGAGGGCCCCCTCGGGCTGTGTGTTTCAGGGCCCAACTGCTCAGAGGAAGAGACAGGTGCTTCTGGCGTCACCGGTCATTACCAAGTGGCTCTTAGGCCAGGAGGCCAGGCTAGGTGGCTCCTTCGCAGTCATAGGGCCTTCAGTCTACTTTAAAGTGACCTAACATTGCCCTCTAGTGGAAATTATAAATAAAACAAAGGCCAGGCAGCCGATTCACCTTCAGATACCAATGATTTCAAGATTCCCCATACAACAGAACGAGACATGATCTTTAACAACTTCACCATTTTAAAAAAGGCTCCTCACTGTCAAGTCGCCTTCTCTCCTGAGAAACTCTGCTTTTCAACACCGTCTCCGGGAGGGCAGTTGCTGACGGAGGCGCTCCTGGTCCCCTCAGAGTTTGGGCAGGCTGCCTGCTGGTGCCAGGATGATGCCGAAGACATAGAAGAGCCCCAGCAGGAGGTTGAGCTTGGCGGTCCGCTGGGGCAGCTTGTTGAAAGTCTGGCTCCGGAACTGCCGCTCCAGGGAAAAGGCCATGGGGATGGTGAGCAGGGGCAGCGCCAGGCTGATGCTGTAGTGCGTGGCCAGGATGCTGAAGATCAGGTAGGGCAGGAAGAGCAGCGTGCTGTAGAGCATGTACGAGAAGGTGGGGCCGATGAGGATGGCGAGCGTGACGATGCCCGCCGCCCGGTCGGACTCCATGTCCCTGGTGTTGTTGGAATGGAGGATGGCCTCGGTGCTCAGGGCGAGGGGGATGGCATACACCAGGGGGAAGACCGCCAGGGACCCCACCTGGACGGCGTAGGCGAACATCACGGCCAGCGGGCCGAAGGTGATGAGGATGACGACGTCTCCCAGAGCCACGTACTTGAATCCAATCCCTGTGGCCAGAAAACCCAGAGAGTGGGTGTGAGATCAAGGGCTGTTCATCGGTCAGAGACCAGCCACTTCGGAATTCTCGGACGAGAAGAGTGTCCTGTCACTGCGCTCCTTCCCCTCCGGGGACACGGAGGTGCAGAGAATACTAATCTTTCAGCACTCAGCGAGGCTCCAGAGTCATACCCAATCTTTCCTTCCTACCGCCCCCAACTCAATCCTATAACCAAAAGCTGTGGGTTCCCAAACCAAGAACAACTGTTGGGGGGATCTCACCCCAGGGTGGCCTTTCCTCCCTAGCACATGCCTGGTCATGAGGTTTGGAACCCCTAGCCTTTCCTCCCTAGAGATAATATTTAGGCCTCGGTTGTATTCCAGCTCCAGGCCCAGAGAAGCAACCAATCCAGATCAGAGACCCCAAGGCTGACCTCAGAGCAGCTGCACTGAGTAATGCCCCCTGCCCTGGGGCCCACCAATCAGTGCAGACCACAATCCTGAAAGGAGACCTGGAAAGCTGCTGGATATTCTATTGGGATCTCCCCCTGCAACCTCCCCTAAAATCACCCTTAAAAATCTTAGGGTAAACGCACAAACACACTGATTCAGAGGAGCTCTACTCTACCACGGAAAGATCGGATTTCGCCTGGGATAAGGAGAGAGAGAACTACATATCCAGACAACTGGAGAAGAGAGACCAAGGGGAGACAAAGAAAGAGCCCGCATATGAAAGAAAAGCAGGCATCACCAGAAAAGGAAGTAACAAAATGGAGGCAAGCAACCTGCCAGAGAAAGAATTCAGAGAAATGGTCATAAGGTGGCTGAAAAGAATGGAAGACAAATGCGACAATATGAGTGAGAACCAAGAAGAAATGAAAAATGACATTGCTGCTGTAAAGAACTCAATAGAAAGTATCAAGAGTAGACTAGAAGAAGCAGAGGACAGCATCAGTGAGCTAGAAGACAAGGTGGAAAAAAATATCCAAGTAGAGCAGCTTCTAGAAAAAAGAAATTAAAGCAGGAGGAGAGCCTAAGGGAACTTTGGGACAATACGAAACAAAACAACATCCGCATAACAGGGGTCCAAAAGGAGAGGAAACTGAGCAAGGAATAGAAAAATCTGTCTGAAGAAATAATGACAGAAAACTTCCCTGACATAGGGAAGAAAAAACCTACACAAATCCAAGAAGCTCACAGAGTCCCAAGCAAAATGAACCCCAAAAGACTGATGCCAATGCACATTATATGGAAAACACCAACGACAAAGTAAGGATCTTAAAAGTGGCCAGAGACAGAAAGTTACCTATAAAGGAACTTCCATCAGACTAGCGACCAATTTCTCAACAGAAACTCATCAGGCCAGAAAGGAATGGAATGAAATATACAAAGTCATGCAAAGGAAGGGTCTGAATCCAAGAATACTATACCCAGCAAGGCCATCAATCAAAATTGAAGGTTAAATCAGGAGCTTCACAGGCAAAAAAGGACTAAGGGAATTTATTACCACCAAACCAGCAATGCAAGAAACACTAAAGGTGCCAAAACCAGTTTGGCTCGGTGGATAGAGCGTCGGCCTGTGGACTGAAGGGTCTCAGGTTCGATTCCGGTCAAGGGCATGTATCTGGTTGTGGGCACATCCCCAGTGAGGGGCGTGCAGGAGGCAGCTGATCCGATGTCTCTCTCTCATCGATGTTTCTGACTCTCTATCCCTCTCCCTTCCTCTCTGTAAAAAATCAATAAAATATATCTTAAAAAAAAAAAAAAACACTAAAGGGTCTGCTATAAAAAAAAAAAGAAATAGGAAGCAAAGAAGGAACACAAGGGTAAAGAATAAAAACAGGGACAAATGCTGAAGCCAGTTTGGCTCAATGGATAGAGCGTCAGCCTACAAACTAAAAGGTCCCAGGTTCGATTCCAGTCAGGGGCATGTATCTTGGTTGCGGGCACATCCCCACTGGGGGCTGTGCAGGAGGCAGCTGATTGATGTTTTTCTCTCATCGATGTTTCTATCTCTCTATCCCTCTCCCTTCCTCTCTGCGAACTATCAATAAGATAGTTAAAAAATATATCTAATCTGACCATGCCCCTCACCCCCCCCCAAACACAAACCTAAAAACCCTTATCAACACGTTGTCCTCAGGATAAAAGCCAGGCCTTTCTCCTGGTTCCCCTCTGGCCTGCCCTGGCTCTCTCCTGCTCACCTAGCACTCTCCAACCCTCTCCCCTCACACCTCTTTCAGTTCCTGAGGCCTTGAGAACCATCCTCTCAATTTGCCTGGCTAATGCCTACTCACCCTGCAAGACTATAAAGACCATTCCTCACCCCTTCCTTCACCCCTACACCACATTCGGCCCCCTTGCAACATGTCCCATCCACCCTGACGCCTACCTTCATAAACTTCATCACACTTCTCATTATTTCATCTCTGTCTTTCCCAACAGACACCCCGTTCCATGAGGGCAGGGCTGGTGTCTACCTTGTTCACAGCTCCTCCCCAGCACTTGGCACAGGCTGAACTGAACACACAGCTACAATAACAAGCACCTGGAATATGGGACTGAGGTCACACAGACATCCCACTCGGAGTAAAGCAGCACGGAATGGGCAGAGGTGACCCACACATACACTGCCTCGGAGGCTTGGGAAACTCCAGGCCTAACTGTGGTGGGCAGTTAGACAGACTGGGCCAGGAACAGGAGGTCAACAGGGTGGAAAACCCCAGGTGCCAAACCAAGAATAATTACAGGAGGGACCTCACCCCCCGAGTGACCTTCCCTCTCCTAGCATATCACTGATGATAAGGTTTGGAACTCCTGATCTTTCCTCCCTAGGGATAACATTTAGGCCTCAGTTGTATTTCAGCTCCAGGCCCAGAGAAGCAACCAATCCAGATCAGAGACCCCATGGCTGACCTCAGAGCAGCTGCAATGAGTAATGACCCTTGCCCTGGGGCCCACCAATCAATCAGTGCACATCACAACCCTGAAAGGACACCTGGAAAGATGCTGATATTCTATTGGGATCTTCCCCTAAAATCATCCTTAAAAATCTTAGGGTAAACACACAAACACACTGATTCAGAGGAGCTCTACTCTATCACAGAAAGATCGGATTTCGCCTGGGATAAGGAGAGAGAGAACTACATATCCAGACAACTGGAGAAGACAGACCATGGGGAGACAAAGAAATAGCCCGCATATGAAAGAAAAGCAGGCATCACCAGAAAAGGAAGTATCAAAATGGAGGCAAGCAACCTGCCAGAGAAATAATTCAGAGAAATAGTCACAAGGGGCCTGAAAAGAATGGAAGACAAAGCGACAATATGAGTGAGAACCAAGAAGAAATGAAAAATGACACTGCTGCTATAAAGAACTCAACAGAAAGTATCAAGAGTAGACTAGAAGAAATACAGGACAGCATCAGTGAGCTAGAAGACAAAGTAGGAAAAAATACCCAAGTAGAGCAGCTTCTAGCAAAAAGAAATTAAAGCAGAAGGAGAGCCTAAGGGAACTTTGGGACAACACGAAACAAAACAACATCCGCATAACAGGGGTTCCAGAAGGAGAGGAACCTGAGCAAGGAATAGAAAACCTGTTTGAAGAAATAATGACAGAAAACTTCCCTGACATAGGGAAGTAAAAACCCACACAAGAAATCCAAGAAGCTCACAGAGTCCCATGCAAAATGAACCCCAAAAGATTGATGCCAACGCACATTATAATTAAATTGGCAAACACCAAAGACAAAGTAAGGATCTTAAAAGTGGCCAGAGAGAGACAGAAAGTTACCTACAAAGGAACTCCATCAGACTAGCAATTGATTTCTTAACAGAAACTCATCAGGCCAGAAAGGAATGAAGTGAAATATACAAAGTCATGCAAAGGAAGGGTCTGAATCCAAGAATACTGTACCCAGCAAGGCTATCAATCAAAACTGAAGGTGAAATCAGGAGCTTCACAGGCAAAAAAGGACTAAGGGAATTTATTACCACCAAACCAGCAATGCAAGAAACACTAAAAGGTCTGCTGTAAAAAAAAAAAGAAAGAAAGAAAGAAAGAAATAGGAAGCAAAGAAGGAACACGGGGGTAAAGAATAAAAATGGGGACAAATGCCGAAGCCAGTTTGGCTCAATGAATACAGCATCAGCCTACGGACTGAAAGGTCCCAGGTTCGATTCTGGTCAGAGGCACATCCCCAGTGGAGGCTGTGCAGGAGGCAGCTGATGGATGGATGTTTCTCTCTCATCAATGTTTCTAACTCTCTATTTCTCTCCCTTCCTCTCTGTAAAATAATCAATAAACATATTTTTTAAATGGCGACAAATAAATACCTATCAATAATAACTTTAAATGTAAATGGATTAAATGCCCCATTCAATGACATAGGGTAACAGATTGGATAAGAAAACATGACCCATATATCTGCTGTCTATAAGAAGCCCACCTCAGAAAAAAATATGCACACAGACTGAGGTGAAAAGCGAATGGAAATGAAAGAAAAAGCTGGGATAGCCATACTTATATCTGACAAATTAGATCTCAAAAATGAAGGACATAACAAGAGATGAGGAAGGCCACTTCATAATACTAAAGGGAGCAATTCAACAAGAAAAAATAACTCTGGTAAACATATACACACCCAATACAGAAGCACCCAAATACATAAAAAAACTCCTGGAGGATATCAAGGGAGAGATTGACAGCAATACAATCATAGTAAGAGACTTTAATACCCCACTATCACCACTGGACAAATCCTCTAAACAAAATATCAGCAAAGAAACATCAATCCTGCCCTAGCTTCTTTAGCTCAGTGGATAGAGCATGGGTCTGGGGACTAAAAATCATGAATCCTGGGTTCGATTCTGGTCAAGGGCACATGCCGGGGTTGCGGGCGAGATCTCCAGTAGGGGGCGTGCAGGAGGCAGCTGATCCATGATTCTCTCTCATCATGGATGTTTCTCTCTCTCTTTCTCCCTCTCTCCTTCCTCTCTGAAATCAATAAAAAACATCTGGAAATTCAATAAATCATACTTTAAAAGAAACATCAATCCTAAATGATTTTTTACAGAGAGGAAGGGTGAGAGATAGAGAGTTAGAAACATTGATGAAAGAGACATTGATCAGCTGCCTCTTGCACGCCCCCCACTGGGGATGTGCCCACAGCCAAGATACATGCTCTTGACGGGAATCGAACCTGGGACCTTTAGTCCACAGACCAACGCTCTATCCACTAAGCCAAACCGGTTTTGGCAAGAATAAAGTAGATGGGATCTCAATACCAGATTTCAAGCTGTATTACAAAGCCACTGTTCTCAAAACAGCCTAGTACTGACACACGAACAGACATACAGACCAATGAAATAGAATAGAGAATCCAGATATCCACCCAAACCACTATGTTCAATTAATATTTGTCAAAGGAGGCATTAACATACAATGAAGTCAAGACAGTCTCTTCAATAAATGGTGTTGGGAAAATTAGACAGATACATGCAAAAAAATGAAGCCAGACCACCAACTTACACCATACAGAAAAATAAACTCAAAATGAATACAGGACTTAAACGTAAGACGAGAAACCAGAAAAACACTAGAGGAATCCACAGGCAGCAAAACCTCAGACATATGCCGAAGGAACTTCTTCACTGATACTGGTCTAAGGCAATGGAAGCTAAAGAGAAAATAAACAAATGGGACTACATCAAAATAAAAAGCTTTTTCACAGCAAAAGAATCCATCAAAAAACAATAAGAAAGCCCACTATATGGGAGAACATGTTTGCAAATGTTAGCACTGATAAAGGGTTAATCTCCAACATCTACAGGCAACTTACACAACTTAATAAAAGGAAGATAAATGATTCAATTAAAAAAAAATGGGGCTGAAACCAGTGTGGCTCAATGGATAGAGCATCGCCCTGTGGACTGAAAGGTCCCGGGTTTGATTCCGGTCAAGGGCATGTACCTTGGTTGCAGGCACATCCCCGGGCCTGTCACACCACCAGGCTGGGCCAGGTTACTGGTTCCTGAGCACCCATCATCAAGCCACCAAGGCACAGCCTCCACAAGGAAACCGCTCTACCCACCGAAAACTACAAGGAACCATGGTCTGCAGAGGGTCTGAAGCCAGGCAGCCCCAGAACAAGATTCAGCCCAACGTCACCTTCACACTTTGATTTCTTTCTTCCCCGCCCCCAGCTTTATTGCGATATCATTAACATATCACACTGAGTTAAGTTTAAGTTGTACAACATGTTGGCTTGATACACTTATATTGCAACATGATTCCCACCATAGCCGTAAGCTAACACCTCCATCTGTCACTTAACGCCCACCCCTGGTTCTGAAGAATGAAGCGCCCCAAGGGCTGAAGCACAGGCATGGCCCCCTACGCCCCCCAACACCCAGCAAGCTAATTCTGAGCTCCCCGAGCGGCAGCGTGTGGATAAATCACTTGGCTGTCTGAGGCCATGCCCTCCAGGAGGAAGTTCTCTCAAGCAGAACAGCAGTTCCAGTTCTAAATGAGTACAGTGGTACCTCAAGATACGAGTGCCCCAACATATGAGATTTTTGAGATACGAGCCATCGAGCGAGCGATTTTTGCTTTGAAATACGAGCAACATTTGAGATAGGAGTCATCGTGCGGATCGGCCGGCTGCACAGGACCCACCAGTTTACCGAGACCCGAGCGTCTCATAGTTTCCCACGCCTCAAGGTTACGGAACGAATTAAACTCGTATCTCGAGGTACCACTGTAAATCGAAGTCTCCTGCAATGCCTCATGTATTCAGAGGACTACAGTCATCCCCTGGTCCTCGTCCAAGACCCCAAGTGGATGCTGAAACCACAGCTCGTATTGAACGGCATATAGACTATGTTTGTTTCATATGCACTCTGCGCATGCTTTCCACTTCAAGGCAATACTTTTTGGCTTCTCTTTGGCATATCCCAATCGCCAGCATCACCACAGTTAGGATGTGAAATAAAGATCACTTGAACACCAGCACTGCGCTCTCTCTACAGTCCATGTGGTAAGCAAGACAGCTACTAAATACGGCTGATGCGCAGGAGCGGATACAGCGCGGATGCGCTGGACAAAGGGACGATTCGCTTCCGGGGCGGGACAAAGCAGACGGCACAAGATTGCTCACACATGGGGGGGGAAAAAAGAGGAACAATTGTAATAATCTGAAAGAAAAAAAAAAAAAGATTGCATCACACTTCCAAGAATAGCGCGCAATTTTAAAAAAAATGCATCATTTCTGGAATTTTCCGTGTAAATATTTTTGGACTGCAGCTGGCCACAGGAAACTGAAACCACAGAGAGTGAAAGCGCAGATAAGGGGGGACTGCAGCACCCCTGTGCAAGGAAGATGTGGGGCAGGGACTCCCAGCAGCCCTGGCTTCTCCGCCAGCTGCCTGCTTCCCTGGGGCTTATGTTCTCAGATCCAAGAAGAGTTAAGGGCTCTGACTACGAAAGAGAACACGCAGCTCTAAATCCCTGACCTCTGGCTTACCCAGGATTACCCAAGAGCACCTCCTGAGATCACCGAGCAAAACAATGAGGTGAGCAAGGTGAACAGAAAACGTGCCTGCAAGGATACGCCCCACCTTCAACAGGCCTTACCCCAAAACCCACCGCAAACCCACTTTAGGGGTGAGAAAGGTCTAGAACCTCCTCCAGGAGAGCTGGCCCAAGAAAATGCCAGTGCCCGTAGGAGAAAGCTCAATGTCCAACAGGTGGCACCCCTGCTCCAGAGATGAGCCCACCTGGGCGATTCCTTTAAGGCAGTGGTTCTCAACCTTTCTAAGGCCGCGACCCTTTAACACAGCTCCTCATGTTGTGGTGACCCCCAACCATACTTCATAACTGTAATTTTGCTATTGTTATGAATTATAATGTAAATACCTGTGTTTTCCGATGGTCTTAGGCGACCCCTGTGAAAGTGTTGTTCGACTCCCAAAGGGGTCGAGACCCACAGGTTGAGAACCACTGCTTTAAGGCACGCCCACCCTTCCCAACACCGTTTTCTACAGTGAACTACTGGGCCCGATCTCCACCTGGCAGTTGGAATGAATCTGTTAAAACATAAATCAAAATGTTGAGCAGAAACCGGTTTGGCTCGGTGGATAGAGCGTCGGCCTGCAGACTGAAGGGTCCCAGGTTCGATTCCGGTCAAGGGCACGTACCTTGGTTTCGGGCACATCCCCAGTAGGGGGCGTGCAGGGGGCAGCTGATGGGTGTTTCTGACTCTCTATCCCTCTCCTTTCCTCTCTGTAAAAAAAATAAAATAAAATATATTTTTTAAAAAAAATGTTGACAAGAATGTGGAGCAACGGAAACTCTTGCATCAGGTGGGAAAGAGCAGTACAGCCACTTCAGAAAACACTGGCAACTTCTCAGAACCATCTACCCTCTGACTCAACTGTTCCCTCCTAGGCCTTGACCCAAGGAAAGGGAAAACAAACAGCCACAAGAACTTGAACGTGAATGTTCACGCGTCACAGCCAACATACGGAACCAAGTCAAATGCTGATGACCAGGAAAATGGGCCAACCAATTGTAGTACAGTGGCACCTCAAGATACGAGTTTAATTCGTTCCGTAACCTTGAGGCGTGGGAAACTATGAGACGCTCGAGTCTCAGTAAACTGGTGGGTCGTGTGCAGCCGGCCGATCCACGCGATGACTCCTATCTCAACTGTTGCTCGAATTTCAAAGCAAAAATCGCTCATTCGATGGCTCGTATCTCAAAAATCTCGTATGTTAGGGCACTCGTATCTCGAGGTACCACTGTATGTCAGGCTGATGAACACTACTCAGCAAGACCAAGGAACTGCTAATGTACCTCACCACCTGGCAAACCTCCAAACCCTCATGCCGAGCAAAAGCAGCCAGGCACGAGGATTGGTAAGGAAAGATTCCATTTCTGGGAGGTTCTAGACCAGGCAGAACCAATCTGCGTAAAGAAAATCAGAACACGGGTTGCCTCTGGATAGGGATGGGGAGTGTGGGGGGGAGGGGGGAAGTGATGGGGAGGAAGCACCAGGAAATTTTTTGAGGGTGACGGAAATGTCCTGGATCACGATTGGGTTTGGGTTACACAGCCACATGCATCTGTCAAAATTCATCAAACTGTAACACTTAAAATCTGTGCACTTCACAGTATGACTTTTATTGCTCTATAATTGACAGCGTTTAAAAAACCATAAAATCCGATTATGTTATTACTCTGCTCAATATATTTTATTATCTTCCCATGTGTTCATTCCGTGAATACTAAGTACTGACTACAGGCCAGACACAGTCCTGGGCACCAAGGGTTCAGAGACGGAAATCCCTAACCCCAGGGAGTTTACAGTCTAAGAGGGAAGATAACTAACGAAGTACTTACGCATGTGAAAAGGTAGTATGTGCGGAAACCAGTTTGGCTCAGTGGATGGAGCGTCGGCCTGCGGACTGAAAGGTCCCAGGTTCGATTCCAGCCAAGAGGATGTACTTTGGTTGTGAGCACATCCCCAGTGGGGGGTGTATAGGAAGTGACTGATCAATGTCTCTCTCTCATAGATATTTCTAACTCTCTATCCCTCTCCCTTCCTCTCTACAAAAAAATATATTTTTTTTTACAGAGAGGAAGGGAGAGGAATAGAGATAAAATATATTTTTTAAATAAAATACATATTTTTTTTAAAAAGGTAGTATGTGCTGGGATGAAAAAGCAGAAAAGAGCAATAGGGCGGGTTTGGGGGGAATGGGACACAGGGTGTGTTGTATGTTCGTGTGTCATTTTATTTTTTTCAAAAAGCGTTGTTTTGTAACTTTAAGTAGGGTAGAAAGCAAGGCCTCACTAAACAACTGAGAAATGGGGAGAGCAGGTTAGAAATGGAGTCATCAGATAGAAGGGGAGAAAGCAGCCTAAATCCAGGAAACAGAATCTTTAAAGGATCTGTGAGGCAGGAACATTCCTGGTGTTTCACAAACAGCCAGGAGGGCAGAGTGCTGGAGCAGGTGAGGAGGAGAAAAGAAAGAGGACAGATCAGAGTGGGGGGATTGAAGATGGGGAGACAATGGCCTGGGATCAATGTCAAGACCTCGGCCTTTACTCTGAACATGATGGGAGCCACTGCCCGGACGGGTGTGGCTCAGTGGTTGAATGCAGACCTATGAACCAGGAGGTCATGGTTCCATTCACACTCAAGGCATGTGGTCAGAGCATATGCCCAGGTTTCAGGCTCAGTCCCCAGGAGGGTACGTGCTGAGTGGAAATTCTCTCTCATCATTGATGTTTCTATCTCTCTCTCTGTCCCCCTTCTTCTTTGAAATAAAAACATATTAAAAAAAAAAAAAAGATGGAAGCCATTGGAGAATTTTGAGCAGAGGACTGATGTATCTGCCTGTCCTAACAGGATTACTCTGGCTGCTGGCCTGAGAACACTCTGACAGGGACAAGAGTGGGTGCACAGAAATCGGTAACGAACCTGCCAAAATACTGCGGTGAAAGGTGGCGAGCAAAGGTCAGATCCCAAACACATTTTTAAAGCGGAGTCCACAGGACTTGCTGATGGACTGATGCAAATGGGAGACACGAGTTGGGCTGATGCCTGCGAAGACTAAAAGGAAGAAGTCACTGATTAAGAGGGGAAAAGCTGCAGAAGAGCAGGCTTCTTTGGGGAGAAGGTGAGGAATCTGCTTTCAGGAATGCTCAGCTGGAGATGCCTGGAGACCTCGAAGGGAAGTTACCGAGTAAGATGCTAAGTAAGAGTCTGCAGTTTAGTGGAGAGGTCTGGGCCAGAGGTATGCATCTGAGTCACCAGCTTAACAGATAGCACCTGAAGCCATGAGACTGGCTAAAATCACTCAAGAAGCCATAACCGGTGTGGCTCAGTGGATAGAGCGTCGGCCTGTGGACTGAAAGGTCCCAGGTTCGATTCCGGTCAAGGTCATATACCTGGGTTTCGGGCACATCCCAGTAGGAGGTGTGCAGGAGGCAGCTGATCGATGTTTCTCTCTCATCAATGTTTCTAACTTTCTATCCCTCTCCCTTCCTCTCTGTAAAAAAAAAATCAATAAAATATATCTTTAAAATCACGCAAAGAGTAAGTGGAGCCGGAGGAAAGAGACCTCGGGATTAAGCCGGCACGCTGGGAATGAGGAGAAACCCACACATCTCCATCCTCCCTCGCGCACACATTGGCCTTTCAGTAGATCCTGGATGTCGAGCTCTCTCCCCCTCCAGTGCATTAGCATTTGCTGTTGCTTAAGTCTTGAAGGATTCGACGCCTGAATCAGACCCAAATTCTGCCCGAGGATGGCTCCTTATCCTTCAAGTCTGAGTTTAAGTGTCACCTTCAAAGAGAGGGCCTTTTCCCGTCCGACCCCCTCCTACATTCTGTTACAGCATCCACAGTTCCCTTTACTGAACTTCTCACAAGTGGCTGCCAGGACACCAGCCTCCTGGTCTTTCTCCTCCAGATGCTCCATCACAGTTCCCTATACCTGTTCTTTCTCTTCTCCCCACTATTTTTTTAATATATATTTTTATTGATTTCAGAGAGGAAGAAAGAGGGAGAGAGAGATAGAAACATCAATGATGAGAAAGAATCATTGATCAGCAGCCTCCTGCACACCCCTCACTGGGGATCGAGCCCGAAACCCAGGCATATGCCCTTGACCAGAATCAAACCCACGACCCTTCAGTCCTCAGGCCAACGCTCTATCCACTGAGCCAAGCCGGCTAGGGCTTCTCCCCACCTCTTAATGTCAGAGAGCCCCAGGACTGTCCTGATCCCCTCACATCTCTACCAACACTCGCTCCTTTGGTGGTGTCACCTAATCATACAACTTTACCAGTAGGCGCCAATGATCCCCAAATATCTTTACCTCCAGCTCAGACCTCTCCCTGGACTCACTCTTATTTATATCCGCCTGACATCTCCACTTGGAGATCTACTACAGGAAGATGCTCTGTCAACGATCTCTCCCAAACCTCCCATCAGCTTTCTCTATCTCACTTGAAATCAACTCTATTACTCAAGTTGCTCAGGCCAGAACCTCTGAGTTATGCTTAACTCTTCTTTCTCTCCTGCCTCATTAGCGCATCTAACAGCACACCCTGCCTGCCTACTTCTTCCCTCTGCACTACCTGCCTGATCCAAGCCACCCAACACCTCCAGCCTGGGTTCTCCGACAGCTCCCTGCTCCTCCATCTCCCTGCCTCTAAGCTTGCTCACTCCCCTTTATCCCTTCTCAATACTTGAGCCAGAGTGATTCTTTTAAAACATTAAGGCCTGCCAGAACCGGTTTGGCTCAGTGGATAGATAAAGCATCAGCCTGCGGACTGAAAGGTCCCAGGTTCGATTCCGGTCGGGGGCATGTACCTTGGTTGTGGGCACATCTCCAGTGTGGGGTGTGCAGGAGGCGGTTGATGGATGTCTCTCTCTCATCGATGTTTCTGACTTTCTATCCCTCTCCCTTCCTCTCTGTATTAAATCAATAAAATATATTTGAAAAAATAAAAAACATTAAGGCCTACATAATCTGTGTGCCTCCCTGACCGCCCCAAACATACTTCTCTTCCTTCCATGTTTTCTCTCTCCCTCACCCTGGATTCCATGCTGTTCCTCAAACTTTTCAGGAACATTTCTGCCTTAATGCCTTTGGCAATTGCCATTCCAAGATTTGGGCCACTCTGCTCAGCCAACTCCCTCGCTTCTCAGCCCCTTCAATTTTTGCCCACGTGTTACCTTTTTGATGAGGCTTTCCCAGATCAAACTACTTAAAATAATCCGATTCCTGGCTCTACTTACTAGTTCTCTCCGTAGCACTAATCATCTCTTCATATGCTATCATCAGGGTACCAACTCATCCTAACCTACTAGGAACTTTCCAGGTTTCAGCACCCAAAGTCCCACATCCTGGGAACCCTCTCCGTCCTGAGCAAACCAGGGCATTGGTCAACCTAACTATAATTGACTATTTTGGCTTTCTGTCTCCCGTCATCACGTACAAAATAATTTGCACAAGAGCAGGGATCTGTGACTGCTGGGTTCCCAGGGAACAGTGCTGGCACATAATAAATGTTCAATAAACAGAGCTTAGCCACCTGGCCGTCGTCGCCACCTTAATCGGCTGTACAACTGTGAGCTCTTCAAAGTTAATTCCACTAAAATGTGAAACTGGGGCATTATAAGATATGGCCAACAAAAGGAAATTAGATGCAAAAAGTTTCCATATATATGGAAATGACATATATATGTGTATATATATATACATATATATATACACACACACACATATATATATATATGTACAGTACCTTGAGATACGAGTTTAATTCGTTCCATAACCTTGAGGCGCGGTAAACTGGTGGGTCGTGTGCAGCCGGCCGATCCGCGCGATGACTCCTGTATCAAATGTTGCTCGTATTTCAAAGCAAAAATCGCTCGCTCGACGGCTTGTATCTCAAAAATCTCGTATGTTAGGGCACTCGTATCTCGAGGTACCACTGTATATATGTATGTATGTATATATATATAATTTCTAACGCCCATGAGCCAAACCAGGATCTTCTCAACCCACGCTTGTTTTTTTTTTTCAAAATAATCCACATAACCCACATAACTATAGATTTCCCCCTAAGTGGCCTAATTGGAAAAAAAAAAAAAAAAAGCACTTTTGACCCCACTCTTTGGACACCTCCCCTCCCCCCCCCCCCCTTTCACAAAACAGCATGCAGTTCCCCATGCAACCGAGGCCTCCAAGCGCAGGAAGCTGGGCCCATCCTCACCACCCGTGTAGAGGAAGGAGCCGGACAGGCCTCCAAAGTAGATGAGAGCCAGGTGCTCCAGCTTCAGGGGGGACAGGGCGTAGAGGCACGCGGCGCAGACACAGCCCAGGGTGTAGAGGAAGACTCCGAACCGGACAACATCCTGGGGCTCCAAGATCCGGTCCACCAGGGTCCGGTCATCGCTCTTTTTGTGGTCGATGCCCTTGGAGAAGTCGTAGTACGTGTTGACCAGGTTGCCGGCGCCGTGCACCGCCAGGACGGCCGCGGCGCAGCCCAGCAGCAGCCGGGGGTCCAGGACGCCGTGCGATCGGTAGGCCAGCGCGCTGCCCAGGGCCACGGGGGTGAGCGAGGCGCTGAAGCTCCAGGGCCGCAGGGCCAGCACGTAGGAGGCGCACTGGTGCCGCCAGGAGCGCGCGGCCGGCTGCTCCCCCTCGGGACCGGCGTCCCCCCGCGGGTCCCCGGCCCCGGCCGGCGCTGCCTCTCCCGCCTGGATGCTGATCTTCTTCTCCCCCGGGGCCTGCGAGGCCGCCATGGAGGTGCCCGTGGCTGAGGTCGGCGCGGCTGGAGAGCCCGCGGCGGCGGTGGGATCGGGGGGAGGAGGGAGGGCGGGCGGGGAGGGGGGACGCGGCCGGCGCTGACCTTCCTTCGGTTCCGCCCCGGGGCAGGGCGGGGCAGGCCGCGGGGCCCCGGGGCAGTGGCGAGCGGGCGTGGCACCCCACGAGCCCAGGAGCGCCGCTCCGCCTTCCAATCGCCTCCGGGAAACCTGCCTCGGGACCCGGCTCGGCGCTAAAGCCCAAAGCCGAGAGGCGACCCCCTTCCCGGAGTTACCGGGGCCGCCATGTTGTGCGCCCGCCTCTGGAGGCCGGCGGGAAACACGGCCCGCGGCACTGGGGGGCCGGGGCGGGGCGGGGCCGGGGAGGGGCCGGGGAGGGGCGGGGCCGGGGCCGGGGAGGGGCGGGGCCGGGAGGGGGCGGGGCCAGGGAGGGGCGGGGCCGGGGCGGGGCCGGGGCAGGGCGGGGCGGGGCATCCTTCTCAGTCCCAGGTATGCACCCCCTGCAGCTGCTCTGGAAGACTCGCTGGATGCAGCCTCGCCTGGCACCACACCATCCACCGCTAATGCATGTGGCTTTTCGACCCACCCACAGCTTCCCTGCACCGAAACAGGACGCGTTCATTGTGTTCACGCCGTCTGCGCACTGCTGTTCGCAGCAATGAACAAAACCTACTAAAATCAGGGAGCATATGGAGGAGAGATAAGAAAAGTATAATTACCCCCGTTTTTTTCAAATGAGAAACTTGAAGCTCTGAAGCTAAGAAATTATTAACTCTGACGATAATCACGACAGCAAAAACTCCTACTTTCTATCGTGCAACTTCCAATGGCATAAACCGCCCTGCCTGTTCATCACCCACAAATAACTGCTCTTCCCGCCCTGCTAGGTGGCCAGCTCGGTGTCTTCATTGCGTTCATCCCTCGTTGCCCACCTTCTGGGAGGTCCGGGAGCTCCTTCTGACGGGGGAGAATTGGTTGTTAAATTTTTAGGAGTTTTGTGAGCCAGTCACTAGGCACAGCCTATTATTAAAAATTAAACTACACAAACTTACAGTTAGGTACATTATCTACCTATCTGTCTATCTGTATATATAAAACCCTGGTATGCAAATAGACCGAACAGCAGAACAACTGAACAGCCAATTGCTATGATGTGTGCTGACCACCAGGGGGCGTACGCAGAACATGGGGGGCATTGGCAGAAGGGAACATGGCGGCATCAGCCAGGGTGGGATGGCTGAGCCCGTGAGCTCTGGGCTCGCCAGCTGCTGTCATGGTGCGGGGGAGGGGCCCTCCGTGAGCCTGTGTTGGTTACTGAAAATACTTTGCTCCTGCGCGCTGCAGTCCTGCGGGCACTTACACCAGCTGACAGCGCTGGCCTTTGCTCGCACCTGTTGCTGACGCTGCCCCAATCACTCTGAGCCGTCAGCAGGTGTGAGCGGGGTCAGCACTATCAGCGCATGGGAGCACATGGGAGCGCCAGTGGTGGGAGTGGGCCTGCTGGCAGACAGGGGACGGGGCTGTGGTGGGAGGGGCCCGGCAGGGGCACAGAGGATGAGCTGAGACCCATCCCTGAGCCCACTGCAGTCTTGTAGCCACAGTTCCTTTCAAGGTGCACAAATTCGTGCACTGGGCCCCTAGTATTAAAATAAAAGTAACTGCCGAAACCGGTTTGGCTCAGTGGATAGAGTGTCGGCCTGCAGACTGAAGGGTCCCAGGTTTGATTCCAGTCAAGGACATGTACCTTGGTTGCAGGCACATCCCCAGTAGGGGGCGTTCAGGAGGCGGCTGATCGATGTCTCTCTCTCATCGATATTTCTGACTTTCTATCCCTCTCCCTTCCTCTCTATAAAAAATCAATAAAATATATTTTAAAAAATAAAATAAAAGTAACTAATACTCTAAGCTCATTACTACACCATTTATGCTCTTTAGGTTGTTGACATTTGCTTTGTTTGTTTAATGTTTTTACTGATCTTAGAGAGAGAGGAAGGGAGCGGGATAGAGATATAGAAACATCCAGGAGAGAGAACTATCATGGATTGGCTGTCTCCTGTACATCCCCTACTGTATTCTGTACATCCCCTACTGGGCATGAGCCCTGACCTGAAATTGAACCAGGACCTCTTGGCTAATGGGTCCATGCTCAACCACTGAGCAACACCAGCTGGGCTGTTCACATTTGTGGTATCTGCATCGTAGAAACACTATATAACAAGATGCTACAGCTCCTTTACATCCCTTCCCAGCTTTTCATTGAGTGGCATTCATTGGTAGTTTGGAATCTGCCATCGTGGGAATATTTATGCCATGCAAATCAGCAAATGCCTGATAATCGTTTTGTTCATCTAGATGACCATAACTGAAAAAAGTGTATCATACAGATTAAACTTAAAAGTGTCAACTCTATAGCCCTTACATTTTGGGGTTTTTTTTGTTTAATATATTTTATTGATTTTTTACAGAGAGGAAGGGAGAGGGATAGAGAGCTAGAAACATCGAAGAGAGAGAAACATCGATCAACTGCCTCCTGCACACCCCCTACCGGAGATGTGCCCGCAACCAAGGTACATGCCCTTGACCGGAATCGAACCCAGGACCTTTCAGTCCGAAGTCCGACGCTCTATCCACTGAGCCAAACTGGTTTCGGCGCCCTTACATTTTGAATAGCAGCAAAATATGAGGAAATATTCTTCCAATGTTGGAAAATTATTATCCATTTCAGCAAAGAAGTCCTCATGTCATTGACAAACTAATGAAATTTCAAGGTATCTCTTGATTGTCTCACTTTCCCCTTACTCATTAAATAAAAGAAAATATCAACCAACATTCATGTTGGAATTATACTCATTGGTCAACTGCAACCATAGGAAGGCTACATGATATGTATATTTTGAAAAAGAATCCTGTTACAATCAATTGGCTAAATGGAATTTACGGTAAGAAGTATTGTGGCTCAGTCAGTGTGGCTCAGTTGGTGGAGCATTGACCCATGGACCAAGAGGTTGCCACTTTGATTCTCAGTCAATGCTCATGCCTGGATTGCAGGCTCAATCCCCAGTAGGGGGCCTGCAGGAGGCAGCCAATCGATATTTCTATCTCTCCCTCTTCCTTCCTCTCTCTCTAAAATCAATAAAAACATTTAAAAACAATATTGTGTGTTTTATTGTCTGTAAGTTGTATGCTACACATCTTTTATATCAATGAAAGTTATACTAAAAAATATAACATGCCAAGACTGGTTTGGCTCAGTGGATAGAGCGTCTGTCTGCGGACTGAAGGGTCCCAGGTTCGATTCCGGTCGGGGGCATGTACCTTGCTTGCGGGCACATCTCCAGTGTGGGGCGTGCAGGAGGCGGCTGATCGATGTCTCTTTCTCATCGATGTATCTGACTTTCTATCCCTCTCCCTTCCTCTCTGTAAAAAATCAATAAAATATATTTAATAAATAAATAAATAAATAATATAACATAAGTACAAATATGTACACAGGACTGACTATATAATTTTGGTACACAGTACAAAATAAAAACGTGTGGCCCCTTCTTAAAAATCATGAACAATTTCAAGACAGAGCATTATAACCTCACAGGTCACAACAGCCACAAAGCCAGCCCACTATAGACATATATGATCCCTTCCTTACCAGCAAGCTAGTTGTTAATTTGCAACTTCAGCACCCAACACATACTACCCTGTTTCCCCGAAAGTAAGACATCCCCCCAAAATAAGACCTACTTCCAGTTTTGCCTCTCGCTGTAATATAAGGCATCCCCCCGAAAATAAGACCTCCCCGGAATATAAGGCCCCCGAAGCTACTGTAAGGCGTCTGGCTCCTGATTTAAAGAGACCTCGCACTGTCTGAACAGCTCCAGCTGCGCTGGGGCCAATCAGGGAGGGGTTTGTGATGACAACGACTACCGTACCGTAGACAGGTGATAAATTTCCTTTTTCGTTGTTGTTCAACAATAAATGTGTACCATATTCTTCTTCATGGAAAAATAAGACATCCCCTGAAAATAAGACCTAGCGCATCTTTGGGAGCAAGAATTAATATAAGACACTGTCTTATTTTGGGGGAAACAGGGTAGTACTTGCAAACATAAGCAACCTATACAGCCAAATAGGGCACTAGGAAGAAGCAGATATTTTTTAACTCCTCCCTTACCTTCTCCTAAATCAATAATTTCAAAGCAACATAATTTTAAAATCAACTTTTCAGAAAACAATAACAAAAATAGAGTTTGACTACATCTTAATTAAAAAAAACTACAGTCTATTATACTATATATTGAATATTCCTAAATAATTCACAATAGGAGTCTGATTAAATGAAACATAACACATTTTTATTACAAATGTTGCCATTAATACTGGTAATGTAGGTGAATATTTGTTAAGAAGAAAGAGGGTTCACAATTTTTTTTCTTTTTTCATTTAATAGATCTTAATTGTTCAGATTATTACAATTGTTGCTCTTTTATCCCCCATACCTCCCCTCCACCCAGCTCCCACCCCACCCTCTGCCCTTACATCACCTCTGCCCACTGTCCTCATTCACAGGTGAATGATTTTTGCCTCACACAACAATTTTAAAACTACAACTAAAAGACAAAACGGACATCATCCAGAACCACAGGAAGGCTGGCTGAAGGCAAATTCTACAACTTGAAGGAAAGAGAAAAACACACTGAGACTCACAGGAGCTGCGGAAGGCAGAGGGACAGAGCTGCTCACATGCGGAGAGGATTGGCAACTGAGTACGCAGCTGGCTTTCTCAATTGTGAGGGACACAAAAGCTCCCAATTGCTCTGAACTCCAGTTCCAGGCGAGACTCTGGGGACCCAGACTCATACGGAGAGAAACTGGACTGTCTGGCAGTGGGCGGAACTCAAGCGCGGCTTTCTCTCAGAGGTGCTTGCAGCGATTACTGTGGGACACTGAGACCCAGGGACCTTTTAGGGCAGGGCTAACATGAAGCCATTGCGGTTTGATCCACCCTAAGATGCCACCCCATGAAGCCATTGCCGCTTGCTCTGCCCTGAGACTCTGCACCATCCGAGCTGAGCACAGAGGCTTTTGCTTATGAATGGCCTGATCCTTTGTATTCTAAACTTACCTAACAAACTGCAGCTGAGTCAGAGAGACCCAGAGCATCCAAAAGAAGGCCCAAGGCCCCACAGCAGCCTGCATTGCTTCACAGCTGGGCCCCATTTGGGTACCTCCAAAACCCAAAGAAGAGGAATCTGCAGATCTTCCAATAGCTCCTGCTGGGTGGCCTCAGGCAGAGGCTAAATTAGCACCTCCTTGGAGATCCAAGAGCCAGTGTACCCAGGGGTCAGAGTGGGACCATCTAGATGACAACTCCTCAGATCCTTAAGGAATACACTCAGGGGGCAGACTCAGTGAGCACCAAAGCCCCACTGAAGCAAGTCTTGTCTCATAAGGATGTCTCCAGCACAGAGGTTCTCCCAGCGTAGACACAGCTGATCCTCACAGCCTATTGGCCTGGAGGTCAATTCCTCCCAGTGATACCAACAACAATTAAGAATTAACTACATAATAATCTGAACAATAAAGATTTAATTTAAAAAAGAAGAATTAACTACAACCAGATGGTGCATACAGTCCACAAAGGGATGCACCAAGAGTGTCCACCTCAGATAACTGGGGAGGGTGAGCCTCTGGGCCCTATAGGACACCTGGCACACAAAGCCACTCTATCAACTCAGGGAAGCAGCCAAAATCCGAAGACAATGAAACAGGTCACAAAGGAAAGAAATGGAGGAAAGCAAACTATTGGATATAGAGTTCAAAACCATGTTTATAAGGTTTTTCAAGAATTTCCTAGAAAAGGCTGATAAATTTAGCAAGACCCTTGAGGATATGAAAAAAAAGACCAACTAGAAATTAAACATACACTTGACTGAAATAAAAAATATTATACAGAGATCCAACAACAGACAAAAGGATCACAAGAATGAAGTCAAAGATTTGAAATACAAAGAAGCAAAAAACACCCAACTGGAAAAGCAAAAAGAATCCAAAAGTTTGAAGATAGTGTAAGGAGCCTCTGGGACAACTTCAAGAGTACCAACATCAGCCGGGTTTGGCTCAGTGGATAGAGCGTCGGCCTGGGGACTGAAAGGTCTCGGGTTTGATTCTGGTCAAGAGCATGTATCTTGGTTGTGGGCACATCCCCAGTAGGGGGCTTGCAGTAGGCGGCTTATTGATGTCTCTCTCTCATCGATGTTTCTGGCTCTCTATCCCTCTCCTTTCCTCTCTGTAAAAAATAAATAAAATATATATTTAAAAAAAAAGAGTACCAACATCAGAATTGTGGGGGTACCAGAAGAGAAAGAGTAAGATTCTGAAAACCTATTTGAAGAAATAAGGACAGAAAGCTTCCCCCACCTGGTGAAAGAAATAGACTTACAAGTCCAGCAAGTTCAGAGAATCCCAAACAAAAGGAATCCAAAGAAGACCATACCAAGACACATTATAATTAAAATGCCAAGAGCAAAAGACAAAGAGAGAATATTAAAAGCAGTAAGAGAAAAACAGTTAGTTACCTTCAAGGGAGCACCCACACAATTGTCAGCAGATTTCTCAACAGAAACTATCCAGACCAGATGGAAGTGGCAAGAAATATTCCAAGTGATGAATAGCAAGAACCTACAACCAAGATTACTCTACTCAGAAAAGTTATCATTCACAGATAAGAAAAAGCTAAAGGAGTTCATCGCCCAACCAGTATTATATGAAATGCTGAAAGGTATTCTTTAAGAAGAAAAGGAAGAAAAAAGTAAAGATAAAAATTATAACAACAAACAAATATATATCAACAAGTGAATCTAAAAATCAAGTAAATAAAAACTCTGATGAACAGAATAAACTGATGAATATAATAGAACCAGGAGCATAGAAAGGGAGTGGACTGACAATTCTCGGGGAGAAAGAGGTGGGGGGCTGCGAGAAGAGATGGCAAAAATCGTACAACTATGAATGAGGGCGGTGGGATGAGGTGGGGGGGAAGGCATAGACAGAGGGTGGGGTGGGAGCCAGGTGGAGAAGAGTTATAGGGGGGAAAAAAGGAACAATTGTAATCTGAACAATAAAGATTTATTTAAAAAGAAAAAAAATTCTAGGGATACAGAAAAACTAAGAAAATAAGTGAAGGGACAGTGGTGAAGCAAGACTTGGAGAGAAATACAATTTTTTTTTATTTTGAGATTTGAACAGTGAATATATTACATGTTCAAACATGTTTAATGATTAAATATGGACATGTCGAACACAAGTGAGTAGTATGAAATTAAGAGGAACAATTATTGCACAGAAAAATCAATGCAATGAAGAGATCCTAAACCTAAAGCAGTAATCTTTTTTTTCTTCTTCTCAATCTGACAGAGTATTTTGTTAGCCACAAAATATTACCAAATCTCTTTAATGTGACAGGTTGACACTTCAGGAAACTTCCATGTCCCCAGAAAACATATCTTTCTATTACACAAGTAATTGATGGTAATGTATAAAGAAAACAGTATGTCTTCCCCAAATTTCATTACGTCTTAGTTGTGTATGTTCCCCATGGTAACACAGACACAGAAGAAACACATACATGTTTTTACTAGCAATGGTTATATTATACTTATATTGTGTAATTGAGATTTTTTAAATAAATTGTGAACCCTCTTTCTTCTTAACAAATCTTCACCTACCTTACCATTATTAACGCTAACATTTGTAATAAAAATGTGTTATGTTTCATTTCATCAGTCTCCTATTGCGATTTGGGAATATTCAATATTTATTAGACCGTAGTGTGTGTGTGTGTGTGTGTGTGTGTGTGTGTGTGTGTGTGTTTAATTAAGATGTAGTCAAACTCTATTTTGGTTATTGTTTTGTGAAAAGTTATTTTTAAAACTATGTTGCTTTGAAATTATTGATTTAGGAGAAACTCATTAACATTTGGCTACGGTTTCTGGCGAATGATCTTGTGAGCTAGATAATTTTGGAAAAGTAGTACATCTAAGTAAAAAAAACTTTTCATATACGTGTTACATTTAACCAAAAAAAAAAAAATCACGGTTCCATGAACCAGAAAATTTTACGTCTTTTCCTCCAGCCCTGGCTCACACTCCGCTTTCTCAACGAAGCCGGGCGGGGTCGCGAACCTGCGCCCACCACCGCTCTGTCCCACCCAGACAGCGGACTAGAAAGGGCCGCGCCCCCAGTGCCGGGGGGGAACTATAGTAGCGACGGACCGGATGTGTGCATGGAAGTGGCCGAAGTCCACTCCCGGCCGATTGGTTCTCCGGAGTAGACCCGAGCCTCCTTTCGCCTTGCCACTGGCCGCGTGGTTTGTCTATTTGAACAATCCCCGCCCCCTCGAGAAGCGGGTCCCGAAGCTTCACTTCTCCTCCCTTCCTATTGGTCCGCGTTTCAGCCCATCATCTCTCGACGCCCGCCGATTGGCCTTTAGGGGGCCGGGAACCTGCCCGCCCCTCCCGCGGCTTAGAGGACAGTGGGCCAGGCGGGCGGCAGGGCTGGGGCTGAGGCGGCGGCGCCGGCGCTGTGGGCGGCAGCTGAGGCCTCGGCCGAAGCCGCACGGTGAGTCCGGAGCCCTGGCGCCGACACCCCTTAACCAGGCGGCGCAGGGTCCGAGCCCACAGCCAGTCTGGTCCGGGGTCGGGGACGTGGGGCACCTCCGGAGACGGCACCCCGGGGCTGAGCGCCGCCGGAGCCCTTGACCTCCGCCCCGCGGGGCAGCGCCTACTCCTCCTCCCGGACCCCCGGGCGGCCCCGCGGGCCTTGGAGTCCGCCGCGCGTCGGTGGCGCCGCGAAGGCCGGCCCCTCCGCCCCGGCGCAGCCTTGGCGTCCCCGTGCGGATTAGGCACCGCGACGGACGGTGCTCAGAGAGGACCCCGCGCGGTCAGCCCCTGGCACCCCCCCCCTGGGGACGACTTCGTAGGACCCGTTCCCTGGTCCGAGCCCCGTCCCGTCCTCCTGCCGCCCCCACTCCGGCCCCTGGTCTCAGCCACCCCACTTCCAGCTCTTCCTGAAAGCTTCGCCAAGATCCTTCGGGGGTTTGACTTCTTCTTTTTTTAAAATATATTTTATTGATTTTTTACAGAGAGGAAGGGAGAGGGATAGAAAGTCAGAAACATCGATGAGAGAGAGACATCGATCAGCTGCCTCCTGCACGCCTCCTACTGGGGATGTGCCCGCAAGCAAGGTACGTGCCCCCGACCGGAATCGAACCCGGGACCTTGCAGTCCGACGCTCTATCCACTGAGCCACACCGGTCTCAGCTACCACCCCCAACTTTCACCTCTTCCTGAAAGCTT